>JAQFVV010013165.1:0-59966 GCA_028023455.1 Epiperipatus broadwayi
TCACCATTTAATTTTGTGCTAATCTATTAAAAATTTTAAATTTAAGATATATTTGAATATGTGATGTTAATTTTGCTTATGGTAATATTTTAAAAAAAGTTTAATTAAAGCAATCTATGAATATTTGATATGTGAAATTGTGCTGATATTGAGAGAGACATTTTAAATGATGATGATTATAATATATAGTTGGGAATAATGGCCATAATCAATACTGCATGAATATATTTAATAAATAGGTATTTAAAGCTAAAAGTATTTAAAAGACAAGTAAAATTAAATGCATATGTTTATTGTTGATAAAATAATATTATAAGAGAATATAAATATTTTAATTATTGTAATACTTAAATAGAAGATTGATATTTGATTTTAATAATATCGAATAATTATTTTAAAATCTATTATAATATCTTAAATATTTAAAAATATTTATTTTAAAAAATGCAATTGTTAGTTATTTTTAGATTATGAGAAGCGTTTCTTTTATTGTAAAAAGAAACAGATGTTAGTTAAATATACACAAACATGCTTGGAAGTTATTTAGCAAAGTTGCAAAACTATTTTAAAAATCATGTTGTAAAATTTATAAATAATACGTGAGTTATCACGAGATTAAAATAAAGATATTTAGTGTAAAATATTAAGTCTGATTTTAAAAGTATTGTTTTAAAAATATGACGTATAAAAAATATTTAGTTTATTTAAAAATAATCTTATAAAAGTTAAAATTAAAATCAAGTGAAATAATATATTTTTTAAAAGTGTTTAATGGATTTAAATAAACGATAAGAATTATTTTAAAAATGTAATAATGTAATAAATATTAAATATTAAATAAGTCATTATTTATTTTTAATTTTGTGTTGTTGGTAAATATGTAAATAAGCCAGCAAATTGATTGTTTAAATGTACCAATCAAATGGGAAGTTTCTTCCGGTATAAAAGCTCAGTTCAATTGTTAGGAGAGGACTTCGTGATTGAATTTTCAAGTTAATTGTGCTATTAGGAAAATAGCTAAGTAAATTTATAGACGCTCTAAAATCATTTTTAAAAAATTACAAGAGTGTCGTTATAAATAATCTCTAAAAGTTTTAAATAATAGACATGCAGTGTTAACTTAATTTTTTTTCCCTATTGGTCTTCTCTAAATTGAAGCTCAATTTACATGCAAATGGTCATGGGAACATCATATATAGTGAAAATATATCGGAAACTTTACCCTAGAAATATGACAAACGCTGGATTAGTTCGGAAAATTACGAGATGGAGAAAAGTAGTATTTTGGACAGTATATAATTTTAAAAGCTAATTACTATTGCTTATTAGAAAATAGATATTTTAAAGAATAAATACTTTTGTGTAAAGAAAGTATTTTTGCAAGCTATAAATTTAAATGTATATCTTGAGTAAAGATATTAGAAATAAAAGTAGTTTTATAAAATACTTGCCTTGTTAAGTCTTCATGTTTTAAAGACTGAATGTTGATAATTTTAAAAGGCAAGTCAATTGAAATATAATTAGCTAAAAATCTTAATATAACAAAATTATTATATTGAAATAATTTAAACGCGGGTCGTTTATAGATAAAGAAGATTATTCTTACCTGGATGTTTTTTTGTTAAGAAATGCGCAAGAAATATGTGGACGTCCCAGTCAATTTAAAATAATTAAATATAAATTTTTATAAACTATAGACTAAATTAAAATAATAACTTTTGAATAATATTTTAAAAGAACTAAACCAGGATCCTATAAACTATTTTAATTTTATTTTATTTTCTTGTGGGAACTTATTTTTAAAAAGAACATTTTCGTTTTTCATAAACTTTTAAAAAAAACACGTGATGGACTGGAAACAGGAAATGGTGTGCTAGTGAATATGTGCCTAGGATTTAAAAAAACTTTATAGTGGAAAAGAAAACATCGCTGGAGTCACGTAATATGAACTCTGTTTTATTTATCTAATATAAAAATTAAATATTAGTAATTTATTGAAATAAGATAGGTACATATCTTTAAATAATAACTAAAAAATAATATAATGATTAATTGCATGAGTTTGTTTTATAATTAATATAACACAGAATATTTTAAAGTATGATCGTGGTATAAATGTGAATTATTTTATGAAGCTGTAATTCCGAAGAATATTGGAAGATGGACTGGACATTAATTCATTATCTATGGTAAAAATTATATAATAATAATAATTTTGATGTATTTAATATGTTTTATTTAGATCAACCAAATATTATGTTATTTTGAATGAATGTATGATTATTTTAAAAATATACACATTATATTGGCAGTGACAGTTTTATTTAAATATGCATAATTTGAATTTATGAAATAAATACGATGCAACATTACATAAGAAGCTTAGAAATAATTATATGATTCTTTCGTTAATAAATTTTGATATTGTTTTTATGTTATAGTATTAGAATTATATTTATTATTCATACAAGTAATTATTTTATTGCAAGTTAGGAATAGATTTAAAAGTCTATATTTTACTGTTGTTTTATTGGATAAATTACGTTAAGTTTTATGGAGAAGTTTATATTTAGGTTGAAAGTTTACCAAGTATAGATAATGAAGCATAAATAGTTTGGAATTAGTATTTTATTTAGAGTAGATGATTGTTTTTCCGGAAAGTTTAAATAAGTTTTAAAGGATGTTTTGTAGATAGAAATTTATTAGGAAGGAGTAGTATAACACATGGATTAAAGTAATAATTTCACACAGAAAAGAATCATAAAATTTATCTAATATAATACTTTATTAATTTGAAATTAATGAATGATTTGAATAATATTGTTATTTTAACAACACATATATGTAATGCATATTTGATAAAACCTGTAGCATGAATTTCATTAAGAGAAATATAAAGTTATAATCAATTATTTGTTATTACATTACACAGATACATTAATTTCTATTATAATATTAAAGTAGTACTAATGATAAAGTAAATACATACTATTACATTATGGAATGAATAATAGTAATACTTTATTGGTGTAGCAATTTTAATTATTGAAGGTTAATTGTTTGCATATGCTACATAGACAGTATTTACATAGAATTATTTGTAATAATTGTAGCTTACTGATATGTATTTAAAGTCTAAGTTTTAAAAAACATACTTCAGTATTATTGGTATAGCATTTTAAAAGAATGTATAGATTATTTAATATGAGTATGAGTTAATAACAGTGTAAACATATTGTATTATTATTTTCTTATTTTTATTTTCTTTGTTTTCTAATTTTAAACTGTAAATAAATTCTTAGTTGAAGTTAATGTAAATAAATTTGTTAATTTGTTTTAAAAGTGTGTCGAGTTCATTATTTTGCACCACAGCATTTGACAGCAGATAATTTGAACAAACATAATATTTGCACAATGTGAATTTATTAATATTATTTTAGAAATAAATACAATATTTTCCTGATTATCATTTATGAGAATTGATTAACATTATTACATCATATTACAATGGTCATAGAGTAATTATAATGCATAATATAAGAGTACAATATTATTTATTGCCACAGATTATTGAATTATAAGATTTTGATCTATTCCAAAATTAAGATGCTATATGAAAATAAAAGATATACATATGATTATTTATTTATTGAATACTTAATAATATAACAGAAATAGATAAGATTAAGTTATACCCTAAGATTAGTATTGAGTATTATTATTATTAGAATAAGTTAGGTGTATTTGAGTTTGATATAAAATCCCATATCATACTTATTTACATGAATTATCATTACTTTAAGATAATTAGAAGAACCTGAGATTATTTAATTATATTTTAAAATTAAAAGTTAAGATTTATTTATTTTATTACATTTAAAGATAGTTTATTTTATTTAAAAGCCATAAGAATGCTGTAGAGGTAATACTAAGTTAATAAGGAGGTGACAGTATTCTTATGCCATTGAGACAATGTCTTGGAAGATATTGACTTAATGTAAATCTACTTATTACTTTGTAACTTTACTTCACAGTCTCATGATTTTAGTTAAATACTTATTTAATTAGTACATACTATAGAAATATATTGATTTTGATAATTGATAATAAATTTAATTCCGAATCTCTGTTAGGAAAGTAGCGACGAGATAATAACAGTCGTCCCCATTACAATATATAAATCTGAATTATCTGTCATTTATATTTTTAATAATGATTATATCCACATAATGTATGATATTGATGCCATAAAATTATTAATTATTCAGAAATATTCATTGATCTCTTATTTTAGCAATAAGTCAAAATTGAAAAGTTTATATATTGGTAAGTTTTAGTAGTTGGTTTGTTTAAATACTACTGATATTGAAAGGTAATGAGAATTTTTTCACATAGTTATGTAAATAAAATTTAAGCTATGCTTTTATGGGACAACATTTAAGTAAAACAGATAATACAAGCTGAAACTATGTAATCTAGTAATAGCAGTAATATTTGTCTGACTTAAATTTAGAAGGAAATACTCATAGGAATAATTCATGTAATGTTAGCACACATTATAAATTCACCAATGATTTCTAACTTCACTCAATTTATTATTCTCTTCAATTCCTTGAATTTAAATTAAGCATAGAAAAATACAAGTAATGAACTTAACAGATAAGTTCATATGAAAATAAAATCAAAATAAAATAAAGTATTATTCAAATAAACATTAAATTAAAATACACAACATTTTGGGTATAGTAAATATTCACCCATAAAATAAATATAGCAAATCCTGAATAGTTAATGTACATCACAAAAAATAATAATTTTTAATTACAACATCGCATTTCAGAAGTGTGATTATATTCCTTTTGTTCCAATTATTGTGAGCACTTCTAAATTTATAGACTTTTACATGGGCTCTATGAATAGATGAGATAATTTTTAAAATCATGACATGTAGAGTTTTAATTAAAATGTTCCTTATATCTAATTAAATTCTACATCCTATGTCAAGTATTGTTCCAAATTTATAATATTTATATTATTAATTCATCTATTCACTTCAAAAACTAGGAAAATAATTGGAGCAAAATAATAATCTAATAATCCAACATCAGCAATGGAAGTCAAAAAAATAGTTTTCTTTTACTTAACTGTTCTACAGCTGTTATCATTATTTCAAATAATAAACAAATTAAATAGTAGGTACGTTATTGGTAATATACATTGAAATAGGATAATCAATTCATTATTATTCAGCTATTAACACACAAAGACATAAAATAGTGTTTCACTACACATATGCATAATATAATAAATTTATTAAAAAAGCCTTATTTTAATCCCAAAATGGACAAAATAGGAAACAATGTTATTGGTAATATACATTAAAATAGGTTAATCAATTCATTATTATTCAGCTATTAACACACAAAGACATAAAATAGTGTTTCACTCCACATATGCATAATATAATAAATTTATTAAAAAAGCCTTATTTCAATCCCAAAATGGACAAAATAGGAAACAAAAAGATGATAAATCATCTATTAGAGTTTGTGTTCCACATGTAAAAGGAACTACAGACAGTATTGGATGTATATTAAAATGATATAATATAAACACAGCATTAGAACAGCAATATAATAACCAAGACTAAGGATTCAATCCCACTTGAACATCATGGTGTTTATCAAATATCATGTGAAACTTGTAAAGCTCCTTACATAGCTATGAGTATTCATTGCAGTGTTAGGAGAGATAAGCATGCCAATGAAGTTAAACAACACTCAACAGCAGCAGCACTCTCAATCCATAGTATAGATTCAGGTCATAAAATTGATTTTTCTATTACAAGGATCATATCCAGATGTGATAATCTCTACCAATGCAAAAGTAAAGAAGTCACTGACATACTTAAAAGGCCATATTGTATCAATAAGTGAGATGATACATGCAAACTTCTTCCTATTTGGAAAGGTTTTTAAAAAGCATTCTTAATTTAACATTTTTGCTATTGGTGGAACTTTAATGTTTTTTTAAAAAATCAGTGATTGTAGCGCCTCTACAACCATCTTTCTACCTTTTATTACCCAGTAGCTGACTTGTGTGATCAAGTCAAAACGTCAGTATATCAATATTTAAAATTTTTTTAACACGGATGAAGCTGCAAAATATGTCTTTTATATATGCAACCCATGAAAATCTTTATATCAATATATATATATATATATATATATATATATTCATTGAAAGCAGTCAACAATTAAACATTATCAATATCAATAACAATCAACAATTGCAATCTATTGTCAAAGCAACTTAGTTTTAACAGTAAAGATAGAAATCCACCTTTTTAAGGGTCAAATAATAATAATAACGGTAACAAACTATTATAAACAATACTTAAATTCACAGAACTACTTTCGGTTAATTTCTTGAACCTGCCTCAACTGCTATTAAAATTCAAAAAGAAAACAAAACGGAAGAAAACGTCATCAATTCAAATTCCAGGAATCTCGTATTTTAATGTTAGCAGATTGCCTTCTTATTAAATGTATTTTATTCCTATTTATAAAAATGGCCTCTTTAATTTTTCTTTTATTATGGTTTCTCTCCTCACAAAGAATTTTTAAATTTTCAAAATCAAATTTAAATTTATATTTATATGTTTTTTCATGATCAAAGAAAACTGAAGGAGAAATTAAACCACCATTATTTTTACTTTTTGCATGTTTATATAACAATTCATGCTCCCTCAATCTCTTTTCAATAGTGCACCTAGATTCAGCTATATATGATAGCATACAATCACAAAAAATTTTCATATATTACTTTTCTGCTTGACAGGTATGACGTCCTTAGAATTATTGACTAATTTATTAATATTGTTAGGAACGTAGAATGAAACATTACATACATTCTTATATATATATATATATATATATATATATATATATATATATATATATATATATATATATATATCCTAAAAAATTTTACTTGTGGATTTGAAATAAATGGGTTAAGATATTCATCGTTTATTATTAATCTTCATTTCTTTTGAATTATATTTTTTTTATATTGACATAAAGTATTGCTTATTTGTTCCATTTTATAACCAACATCAAGCAATTCCTTGGCAAGTATCTCAATATTTTTCAGTTTTGAGGTATTTGCCAAGGAATTGCTTGATGTTGGTTATAAAATGGAACAAATAAGCAATACTTTATGTCAATTTAAAAAAATATATAATAATTCAAAAGAAATGAAGATGAATAATAAACAATGGATATCTATTCCATTTATTTCAAATCCACAAGTGAATTTTTTTAGGGATATATATAAGAATGTGTGTAATGTTTCATTCTACATTCCAAACAATATTAATAAATTAGTCAATAATTCTAAAGACATCATACCTATCAAGCAGAAAAGTAATGTCATATATCAATTATTTTGTGATTGTATGCTATCATATATAGGTGTATCTAGGTGCACTATTGAGAAAAGATTGAGGGAGCATCAATTGTTATATAAACATGCAAAAAGTAAAAATAATGGTGATTTAATTTTTTTTTCAGTTTTTTTGATCATGAAAAAACATGTAAATATAAATTTAAATTTGATTTTGAAAATGTGAAAATTCTTCATGAGGAGAGAAACCATAATAAAAGAAAATTAAAGAGGCGATTTTTATAAATAGGAATAAAATGCATTTAATAAATAGGCAATCTGCTAACATTAAAATATGCAATTCCTGGAATTTGAATTGATGATGTTTGCTTCCGCTTTGTTTTCTTTTTGAATTTCAATGGCAGTTGAGGCAAGTTCAAGAAATTAACTGAAAGTACTTCTGTGAATTTAAGGATTGTTTATAATAGTTTGTTACCGTTATTATTATTATTTTTATTGTAATTACAATTTTGTTTTAATTAACAGACATTATATATATATATATATATATATATATATATATATAGTGGCCATCTGAATGGGCACAAGGGTTTAAGATATGTTGTATCTTAATTAAATAGTTATATTATATTAAAAAAATGAAATAGCCTTAGAATTTTAAATTTTTTTTGCTGGAGATTGCTTAAAGCTTAAATATGGGTTGCTTATGCAGTTTACTGACCACTTTATAAGTATTTATTAGTATTATTGTGGTTAATGAGGTATTTAATGTAAGGAAAGGAGGTTGTTTATTAATGGAATTGATACATCTTGTTGGAAAGATGCAAAGTTATCCTGTGTTAGTATAATATTATTTGAATGGTTTCAAAATCCTTTATTCATTAATTCTTATCCTTTTGTCAACAGTTAATAGCAGTTTCAATTATATTTAGTTAAGATAGTTTAATATTTAGGTTGCAGTGCATGTGTATGCATGTATGACTCTGCATTATGTTTCATTTCATTTTCATCTTTAATAACAGCAAACAATAGTACATTCACAATAAAAACATTTAAATTACAGTAGTTAACTTAAATAATTAACAAATATATATTTCTTTCCAATGATTAATAGATAGTTAGATCAATGAATTATTTTATAAATTGAATAAATTATTAATCATTTTTATTTGATAGTTAATTAATATTCATTTTTCTTTCAAGTTTGTAAAAGCTATTTATTTTATTATTTGTATTTTTTTTTCTTGTCTTCATTTAGTTTTAAAAATCAGAGTGATTTTTTTTTGAAAAGATTTGTTTTTGCATATGTAATTAGTTAGTTAGCAAGATGCATGAGAGTAACCTGGGAAAAGGCAAATGAACTTTGCTAAATAGAGTTTTTAACAAAGATCTCTAGTAGAAAATTGGCTCTTTGTAATCTAATTGTAACCAGTAAACAGTGGTTCATGTATTGTAAAAATTAAAGCCAGTTGCTGAAGTCAAATTGACTTTGAAAAGACTTTAGAGTAAAAAAAATTCTGAAGGAGCTTCAGAACTTTATTATGGAAAAAATTAATTAAAAATGCAATTCTAAGGTTTTAAAAAGGTACGTCGGTTTAACTTATTCTATTTGGTTTAAACATTTCTGAATTAATCCCTTTATAACTATTACTCTTTTAAAAATGTATGTTAATAACATCCAGTTTACATTATTTCACTTAATTGCCATTTTAAATAAGAATGGTTTACATAAATGTTATTATTGTATCATTAAGCAATGTGGTTTTTTTTGGTATATATGGAAAACGCATGCAGAACTATACTACGGAATATATTCTAATTTCTCACTATTTTTTACATTGTGTTTTTGTGAAGATTATACATAGACTTAAGGATATGTCTATTTTGATAGATCATACTATGTTTAAGTTCATCGTAAGGAGATAACAGTATTCATTTATTTGATATTTCTGGAACTAATACGTATTTTTAAATTGAGGAAATAAAATGTAAGCTACTTCTGTTTAAATTGAATAGAAGGACAGAAATGCGGGTAATTTTTGTTCTCTTCAATAAGGATGGAATACAAAACAAAGCATTATTAATTATGGAATTACTAAGGACAATTTAAAGTGTTAAATGCTATTCAGAAAATACAAAGGATAATTGCGTATTTAGTCCAGAACTACAATGGAGAATTTGGTATATTTTCAGTATAATAAAGGAGAAATTAACTGCTTGTGTGTGATTTGGTACCTCAAATAGATATGCTATGAACACTGAAAGGTGCTGTGCATATTTAAGTTATGCTTATATTTTTTTTAAGTTATACTGCAGAAGTGCATTTTAGTTTAAATTCAGTTTGGAATGTGTCCCATATTGTTTCGTAAACCTGGAACCAAGCTTTGCAAGTGAACTTTTATTTTATGTTACAAAACTAATAACTTTTGTTTCTTTATTTTTTTTATTGCTTGTCATAATTAATGTATATGATTGGTAGATAGGCTTTATTTATTATTATGTCATTTATAATCTGTGTTATTTTGATTTTCGAGACGGTCTCTGAAGCATCTCCAAATGAGGAGTACGCTGGTAATTGTTCTTTTAAGAAGGTAAAAGAAAGAAATATTTTTTTTAATATATTATTAGAGAAGGTTTACATTTATTTTGTATACTTTATTATCTCAAAGTGAAAATTTTGTTATTTGATTAAATCAACGAACTTATAATAGAAATAGTTTGTTAGATATAAAAAAAGTTCGTTCATAATTACAACTGTTAATTTTTAAAAAGTAACCTAAAGTTTATTAAATTAAAAGTTATGCCTTAATGCAATATTTAATTATCATGTTACCTGCTTAGTGTGTAATTTAGAGTTAATATTATATATACTTTTTATTCGCAGGTGTGTGTTTGTTTTGCACAGTTATATTTGTTTGATAAAGTATAGTTTGTGAATAAATTTATGCATAAATTCCGTACACTGTAATATTCTACTGAGTTGAACTGATTGGTATATTATCTGTATGTATTTATCTGCCAGCGTGTAAGCTATGAGAATAGAAAGAAATCTTTGCGTTATACTGTCTGTAGGAATAAAAGATCTTGCTTATTTAGTATATGTTAATCATTTTCCATGAGTAGAGCCTAGTTTATTTTATATGCATATGATTAATGATAATTTTTTAAAGTGATGTTCTTAGGGCCCTGGGGATGAGGAATTAAATCTCCACCAATAATGTATTTAGAAGTAAATGAGTTATTGTTGAAATGTGATTAAATGATGTTTAGGAAGTTATGTGACGTTTTTCTTAGATTCTTGGTAATGAGGAATTGTAAAAGTGTTCAGTAAGAGTTATTTGCTCCTCATGTAGATTCCCCCTGTAACGTATAGTATATATAATCATAAAAATATAGCTTTGTGTTAATTAATATGTGGCTAGATAAATTGTTAGATTAACTCTTGATATAGTATTAGTGTCATATTTTATTAATGAATTACGACATTGTTCGAAATAAAATAAATGTATGATATTTTCTTAATGAATGGAGAGTTTATAGAAAAGATTGTTTTACATTATTGCTGCTTGAACGTACACACGCACGCATAATAAAAAATAATATCGCGTATATAAAGTATAGAATTATTGAAATTAAAATGCGAAATAAATGCTTTTGAAATATACTACATTCATTTAATAGAAGTATAAAGTATTAAGATTAAAACGGGAAATAAATATTTTAAAATACAGTGTATTTATTTAAATAAATGTTACAAATCATCAAATCATCAGAATAAACATGATTTTGTTGCTATAAATGAAAGGTATACGTATTTGAAAGTGATTATTAGTCAATTAGAGAAAGTTGCTTTGCTGAAAACCAAATATAAGTAATTTGATTTATTTTATCAATCAACAGTAATATCCTCTCGAAAGTATCTATTTTTTTGTGCTAATAATATAACATGTTATTTATTTATTGTCATATAGATGAAACATGTAGGCAAAGCCTGTGTTTGAAGTCAGGATATTTAAACTGTGTTATTAATTTGCTTCGATAGTAGGGATAATCCCAAACTGATGCTAAAAAAAAAAGTTTATTTGATAATCTAAAAATATATAAAACAAATAGTCCATTTGTAAATATTATGTTAAACCAAGTTTATTTGTTATAATAAATGATTTGTTTAGTTATTTAAAATCTTAAGAACTGTGTCTTGAGTTATTCTTGTGTACATTCGTATTTCCATTTCCACATCTTCACATTTCATAAATCTATTATAAAACAGATATATTATTTTAGAGTTATAATATTAAATTTGCTAGTGTCTGACAAAATTGTATTTCTTAATCCAAACATTATAAAGAGTATTTGCCACTTGATAAAAGTATTAGAAAGTTTGCCAGGTCAGTATATTTGTGAGATGATGATATGAGATTAAAATACCCTATCTCTGTCATTATCTTATTATTGAAGCACAGTAAAATATTTAGTCAATTTGTTTCATTATATTTTATCATGCTTTATAATTATAACTTATGGGCCAATGTAGTTTATTTAATTCAACTGTGTTTGTTAAATTCTCTGAGATCTTATTGTTTATTTCTTGATTGGCATTAAAGTAGATGTTTAGATTATAATATGCCAAGTCATAGAATTGTTAAGAGTATAATTATAGCAAGCTGATATATGTTATACTTGGATGAAGGAAGAAATTAAGTTAAAGTATATTTTAATAGACTGTACTAAGTAAACATTATGATTCTTTATCGTACAATTAATTAACAAAGGAATTTACATTATATTAAATGTTTTATAATATTTCTTCTTTTATTCATTTATTATCATATATGTTATGAACTGCCTATAGGCTCCCACTGAGCTGAGCTGAACATAAACTTAAATATAGAGTCTCAGTAATAATTTTATATTAAATATTTTGTTATATTGTTCTATTCATTAATAGAACTGGTGCCTGGGCAATTCGTTCATGTAATGTATATGAGCGGTGTTGGGAGTGTAGGTTATAATATATGTATATTGTAACCTAGTGTTATTGACACTTAGTTTATTTAGCATCGTTTCCACAGGAAAACAATGCTATCCTTTTCTAGAAAATAAAAAAGTAAAATAGTAATAATATTAAGTGATTAATACAATATACTAGTTACTCACTTTAACATGTTTTAAGCAAATAACTAATAAATTTAGTAATTTAATGTCATTTTGGAAAAGAGCATAAATAATTTAATTAAAAATATTAACCATAAGAGCAATTTAATATAGTATAAAAGCATATCATAAACAGTAATTGATTTTAGATGGACAGAGGGGGGAAGAAATGAGTATCTTATCATAACACAATAGCTTCTGGTAATTTTTTTTTAATTATTTTAGATAATAATGTATACAGAATTATACATCATAAATAAACATTGTTAATTAAATGTATTTATTATTTTCCATTATTTGTCAAATTACCCTGTAATCCATTTAAATTATACAGAGATATATAGCTGTAATAATAAGTTATTTTTTTTCCCTTTCTTTTGTTTATGTATAATTAAATGATTTTTTCTCTGTAAGAGGTCACTAAAATAAAACAAGACCGCCAAAAACTGGAGAAAAGTTTAGTCTGCTATTAGTTTTACAAGAAGGAGTCAGTACTGAAATTCGGTAACAAATTTTTTATATTTTTTATTGCAGAAATAAATATCAGTCCAATAAATGTTTGATAATATCATGTTTGGCTAATTTTAATTGATAGGATATTCTGTTTTTCTATGACCATCGACCTATTTTAAGGCTTTTTATACTCAAAAATTATACCATCGTATGCTAAAGTTCAAAACGACCGTATTGACTACAGCAATCACGGAAAATATCATTATGTTGAAAATTAGGAATATAAATAATTTCCAGGAAATAAATAATTATTTGTTAACTTTACCTTATTTAATTATCTTTTCATGGTATAAAAGAAAATTTATAATTTAAAAGACATATTATAAAAGCCAAGGAAAGTTAACTATAAAATTTCGCGCTCTTTTTAACAGACATTGTCTGCATTTAAAAATAATGTAAGCTCCCCACATTAAAATATATTTTATTCAATGAAAATTATCTAGAAATAATATGAATGATAAAGGATATTTACTTATGCACCTGTATGATTTTAAAAAGAAAATATAAATTTTCTCAAGGCAAATATTGAAAAATTTGTATGCGTGCATATTACGGAAAATTCATTATTAAAGAAGACTTATAATTCATAGAGTAGGAATAAAAAACTACCAACATAAGTGACTTAATTATAACTTTAAAATAATATGTTATATTATACCTCAACTAGAATCATTAAAACTTTCTATCTACGTAAGTCAGCTGCAGTCCTTATAATAATAATATTTCATAAAAGTCGCGCATTAGTTTATTCTTAAACCAGCTAGCTAAATAAAAATGGTACGTATCGCCAATATTAAAAATAAAAGAATTGTATATGTGTTCATCAATCGTCAAATCTTCGTCATGTTAAAATCTGTATTGTTTTTCTTGGATCCCAAAATTATATAAGTTAATTCAAGAAAGAGTTAACATCCAACGTTATTATGATTTCTTTGCTTGAATTATTAAATGCACCAGAATGGAAGCAACTTTTATAGAAATGATATAATAAAATGTGATTCTTGTTTTAAATTTTTGCTTCATGAACTACGAAAGGATCAAGTTCTTCATCTAAATAAGTTGCCCAACGGAAAAACATGTTTCCAGTAAAATAATAAACACTTGTTAAGTAATTTTTTTTTATGTGTAAAATTATGTATATTTTTTTTTATCAACAGGTTAAAAGATGTATATTCAAGTAGTATTTAAATGACCTTGTAATCATAAAGGTATGTTTTCCTTTAATTATTCTAGGTTAAATTTATATTTGACATGGAAAATATTTTTTATAAAATGTGTTTACTTATGATAGGCAATTATGGGTATAAATTTATATGTTAAATGTGTAAAAGTAGAAAAGTCAGATACCTGATTGATAAAATATCTAGTTAAAATTATCAGAAGTAACTAAAAGGAAGTGCTATACAGAATATTACTTATTTAAAGTTTGAAACAAATTTATACTATGTTAATTGCGGAATTTATTCCCAATTATTTTTTTTATTAACGCATTCACTTAATTTAGTTCAAAATACTATATTACCAATTACTTGTTGAATGTTTCTTTGGCAAAGGTGAAAATTATTATGTTTATTTTTGTGTTATCCATTGATTTCAGACGTTGATTTAAGTATACCCCGGAATATAAATTTTGTGTAGTTAGTGTATTTGCTTGTCTTGCCCTGAATAGCATCAGTATATGATTAATATTCACATTAGTAACAATTGTATGTATCTATTTTGAGGGATGGAAATAATCTCCCCAAAAGCTTTATTTTCCATGAGGGGAATAAATAAATCTAGAATTCGGGTATGATAGCCCAAGCGATCGCTTCCCAGAGCCAGGACGATCAGCAATTATACCGTATTTAGTTTATTTCGTTCGTTAAAATCCCATGAGAGGATCATATTGGTGTGTGTTCCTATTATGCCCAAGAAAGAGGCAAGGACCCACCAAACTATTTTAATATAGTCATTAACTCTACGTATCTACGGTATTATTCCCTTTTCCTCATGAGAGAATAGAGATAATTCCACCATGGAAGGTGTAGAATATTGTGTTTTATTTAAAAAGTTATGGCAAGATAACGGGTATACTGGAGGTAAATTCCTTACGATCCATTTAGTAAAAATAGAGTGCTAGTATATGATCAATGTCTGGACTGTGCGACGGAATAGTGCAGGTAATCCACATATAAGTCAATGGAGAGAATAAGTTTAAAATAGCGTGATTTATAAATTTTTATTTGCCAAAGGAGGGTTCAAATACTAAGTTTAATTCAGGTTAATTATTTAATAGCACTTACAATATAATTTATACGGAGAAGAACAGTGTGTATAACAACTTCAGTTGTTATTCAGGTAAACATTAAAAATAATAAGTGTAACTTCTGATAAATAACCCATAAATTATAATGAGTTATCTAAATAAAAAACTATCATTTAGTTAAAGATATAATTATAATAATCATTTGTACGCATTGCCTAGAATCCAATTATTTTTATTTTAAAACAAATAGTCAGAATAAAGTTAAGCAGCCGTTCATATAAGATACACTAAACTGATAAGTTAATGTATCGACAATAATATTTATTTTGTTATATTTAATCTGAGTCAATGTATAACGAAGATGAAGAAGTAGTTCGAATCTAAGTCTAAAAGCATAGACAAATTACTATTAGTTATTATTTTGTTTTATCCATATGGGATCAACTAAAGTGTAAATTTTTGTTTATTATATTAATCCTAAGGGATTGTTTTTGTTAAATTGTAAGAATAAATTGGAATATTGTTGAAATTTAATAATAAATATAGTCTTATTAAAAGCTGTTTTAAGTCATTTTTCTTGTGTGCTAAATAAAAGTGTATCTGCATAATACTTGCAATACTTTCTTGAGTCCAAAATTATTTATGAGATCTCAAATTAAATACACTAGATAGACAATTTTAAGCAGATCAGAATACTTCATTATATTTTTAATTTAATAAGAATTATTTGTGGAATTGAAACTTCAGACCAAAACATTTTATTTTATGTATGTGTAAAATCACTTTATTCCCAAAACTAGTAGGTTTGATTGCACATTGTTCCATACACATGTAAGTGAAGTGTCTAAGTCTTAAATCTTAGTTTAATTATTGTGTTGTCATGGGTGATGGAAGGACACAAAAGCACCCTTGTCTTTTCACCATTCCGACTGAGATTCTGGATTATAAATTGGCAGTATTATTCAAAATTATGCGTTGTTATTGAATAAGGTCATCATCTTGTTAAATATTATAATAATTGATATGTGGATGATGACACCTGGAATTTAAATAGTTTAAATGTTTTCTATAGCCAACCCGAATGTCAGTTCTATTGGACAACATAATATTGCCGAGCATTTTAGTAAATATAACAGAGAACCCTGAGATTAGTGTCAGTATTATAAGTGCTCTTAAAGAAAGAATTGATTCAGTATGATCAATATTACGAGTGTGGCATGGCTAAAGAGATTGAAACTTTTAATTGTATAATAATAAAATATTGAGATCATATTGGCAAATTGCTGAATGTTGTATTTTAGTCAGTAATATTAACAATGAAATAAAATCATCATCATCATTGTCGAACAGTGCAAGTACTTATAGCTCAGAGAATGTGTTTTAAATAGAGAGAGAATGTTAGTTTATTCTAAATTGTTTTATTAAATCTATTTTATTAATGATAATTATTTTTTTATTCTATCTCTGTCTGAACTGCATATCTCTGTAGCTGAATTATATAACTAACCTAACGAAGAGCTATATTAAATATAAACATTATCTTGGATGAGTAATATAAAGGGTTTGGCTACCCGTCCTATATGGAAGCGTCCGAGTTCGCTTTAATGGAAGCCGCTCTCTGATTTTACCGGGTTAGAAATGGCCCGTACGTACGTTCTCTTATATTTTGATAGATAACGTGGTTTTCTTAGGTTAGAATATACATATTAAAGATTTGAATAAATAAACAATATACTATAAAATAAAATATATTTTATATTATATTATATTATTTATTTATTTAAATATATGTAAAAGCAGCATAATGGATTAAACTTCTTTCCATTTTTGATGGCAATAAGTATTACAAGTTGACCACAGAGAGTCAAATTATTGATAGAAAGAAGTTTAAATAAACCTCATTAAACAGATAAATATAACCTGTCCTGAAAACAGACTAATAAATAATTAATTATCAATAAAGCTAATAATGTTCAAGGGTAGATAGGTTCATAGATGTAAATTCATTGAAAGCAGTCAATATCAGTTCCAATTACAATCGTCAATTTCAATATCTAATCAAAGCAACTATTGGTGGAAATCCACTTTATATATATATATATATATATATATATATATATATATATATATATATATATATATATATATATATATATATATATATATATATATATATATATATATATTCTAACCTTGACTTGTGTATCTTCACTTCCAGATAATATATGATATGATATAAAACGGGTTCTAGCTCAGTTAATAATTAATAAATAAAATATTCAGCATTAAAATTAAAATGTTTCACAGCTCAAATTTAAAATACGAATAAGGTTCAGTTTATAAAATAAATTAAATAAATATTTTAATATTTTCATGAGACTTGAAGTGAAAATACAGGTGACAAGATAGATTACATTGAGCCAATATCCTACAGGATACTACCTCAATGGCATAAGAACACTATCTCCCCTTATTACTATTTCAAATAACAAACTCATAGTATTCTTACGACTTTAATAACTTCTACTCACTAAGATTAAGTTAATAATTAAATATTAATCTTCTATTTAATAATCTAGCTCAATAAAATAATCCCAGGTTCATAAAGTTTATTCTAAGTTAATTTAAAAATACGGTAGTAAAATATGAGAAGGGATTTTATGTCATAATCTACTACACTGAAACTAATAATAATAATATTCTTTATTGTTTAACTACTACTGGATATCTTTTCTTTTCGTTATATTTTTATTACCATAATAAAATAATAAAAATAATTTTATATAATCTTTTATCTTCATGTAATAATATAATAAATACATGGTAGCATATGATAATCTGATAAACAAAGGATGTGTTTGTGCAAAATTATATTTTTGTTTCAATTGTTATGAATATATCGTGATTTCATGCAGTGAAGTGGAGAAATAAGCAATCAAGACACAAAAATTTTGAAAAACAAATTTTAACAAAGTTTATTAACAACAACAAATAAAATAAACAATTTATGTACAATATTTACAATGGATATCCTTATTTTATTCTTACATTTTTATCTACTAAGTTATATAAAAAAATAGTTTATAGTTTAGTTATATCTTTATTTATACTTAAGACAAAATAAAAAAAAAATGTTACCATTTGGTTTCTCATTATGGTTAACTTATTGTAAATATATTTACTTATTAGCAGAATATTTCATCCTTAATATTATTAAACTATCTTATTTTAAAACATTCATAGAAAAACATTCTACAGAAAACAAAATTAACTTTATAATGAGTATGGATTTCTCAAAATATATATAAAAAAAATCATCTTGCAAAGTCAAAGATGTTACATAAAATATTCATCCAAAATTCAGTACTAGATTTTAGTGTTTATCACACGATGTTTACTAATCATAATATATTCTTATTTAGCCTTACTTTAGTATGATGTAAGTCTAATAATCAATATATTCCTGTTATTCACTAAACAAAAAATATATACTATGCATATTGTTTATATAATTTACTTTGTACTATTGTATTTTAAAAATATGCAATACTTATTTTTCTTCAAAAAAAATAAAGCATTCAAAAATAATCAACATTCTAAAGAAAATATCTTGTTTAGATACTCTATTTTAAAAATTTATATTTCATTTCCGAAAATAAATTCAAAATATATTCTATGATTCTTTTCTTTTTTAGGATACTTTGGACCTTCAATTTCAAGTTATAAATTCTATTCCTTCTAAGCAAATAAACCAATCTTATACAAAACGATAGCATAACCTAAGTTCTAAATTATTTATCATTTATTTTCAAAATATCTCACTGAACGATGCAGTTACATGAAATAAAGATAGCGAAACAGATGTATAGGATTTAAGGTAGAAAGCTAGAGTATCACTCTTAATATATCTCAAAAAATCATGGCACAGTGCAAAGAGGTATGACCTTTACCTGTCTAATAACCTCTAATACATGAACGATGTTAAAGCTACTTCTTAAGCTTTATTTAAAACATCAAATATTTAAAGACATATAAAACACTGTCCAAATAAAATGTGTATCAGTCATAGGGTTTTGTTAACTATGCTGATAACCACATAAAGACTAAATATCATTTCTATTCCTTATCATATCCTATTTTTTTTAAAATACATCATCTTGGTTTCCTGCTAACTATAGTACTTCCAAGCCACTATCTCAACATTATTTCTCAAGATTTTTCTACATCTTACATCGATAAATAACTATCTGCATTTACAAAACAATAAATAAAATTCATTGATAGTTTTAAATAATTTCACTGTTCCATAAGAAAAGTTTACTTACTTCATTATTCCATATGTTTAATCATATACAATCTACTTAGACAATATTTGAATATCCAATAACATGAAAGTTCTAAAAGAATCACATAATTATTTGTTATTATGTTGGATTATATCACTAATATATAAAAAAAATAATCGTCGTATGCATATTTTCAAATCAATCCTATCTCATAATGTTTTTTTTAAATGTATGAAAATGCGTTACATATAATTAAAACTTTTACACTTCATTCTTAGATTCATAGATGATCTAAAGAAAACAAAAATATACATTATAAATTATTAATAGTTATTATTATTACCAAATAACCCTTTTTATCTGGTCATCATTTTTAGTAGGCTTCTTCCATCCACTGGATATAGAAAAACATTGCATACATAAACGAAAAGACATATCCATACGTTTTATTTAAAAATATTCTTATCTAAATTATTAGATTATATTATAAATTTTATGTTATTAACAAATTAATGTTTTATGTTATTAACAAATTAATGTTTTATGTTTTCCTAATCTTATAAATAGAAAAATTTACATTTAACTAAGTTAGTAAAATAAAAATTTAAAACTATAATTACGTCTTCACTTGACCATAGTTCATGATAAAATCCAAAAATGTTTATTATTTTCTCTAGAGTTTTAAAATGTTCTCCTCCAAGCGCGTTAAAGTTTAAAAATAAAAATAATTATTAATCCATTTAGTAAAATTTATAGAAAATAATCCTGGGTCTTTACTGTTCAGAATGAAAATTATTAAACTGTAATATTAAAGAATTATTCCCACAAAGTATATTCAATATTCTCTGATGCATCACTCTGTTCAATTTAACTTTAGTTATCCGGTAAACTTTTACACAATATTTGTATTTTCATAGATTAATCCTTTATTTATCTACTATATGTTCATTTTTTTATATAGGTTTTAATAAGTTCTTTTTAATTCTTGTAAAATATATATTTAAAAAAAATGTTTTCTTCAAAAAGGACTAAACATTCTATTTCTTTCATTATATTTTATGATAACTCATACGATATAAATATCTTATTCTTTTTTTAAAAAAAAAAAAAAACTCCTGGATAAGCTTATAAATAATGCGTCACAAATTTTTTTAGACGGCAAATAGTTTTCTGTTTAAGCTTCCAGCATAATGCTCGAATTATTTTTATATGAGTTAGAATAATCCTCCAGTTGAGCATAAATAAAGCTGTATTATAATTTAAACATATTTTATTTCGTAGTATATCCATTTTTATTGCGTAGTTTAGGTTAAACTTCAGATAAATATTCCTGGCAAGTAACTTTTAAAAAACTAGAAAATCATTTCCACGAAGTTTCTAAATATATTATTTTTTTAAAACTCTCTTTTGCAAAATACTTTAAGATTATCAATTAGTTTTTTGCAGATAAAGTTATAAGAAAGTACTAAAAATTGACTAAAATAAAAATTTTAAAAATACTATCTCTTTGATAACTATAATTTACCTTTCTCTGGTTTCAATACATTATTAATCTCCTCTTATACTCCCATACAATTCATATTTATAGTCTGTAAGAATACCTCATTTGATTGGTTGATTCTTACTTTTAGCTTGAGAACAAATTTACATATATTTTTAGTTTTACAGAATTATATTTGAAAATAAAAATTTATGATGTAATAACTCAAAATATTATTTAAAATATTACTTTTAAATCAATTATTATTTTATTAAAATTATTTAAACATTTAAAATAACTTTTAAAATGATTTTAATAACCTATTCCATTTATCTATTTTTATTTAAACAAAATATTTAATTTTTTTTTTATTAACTGTATTCATCTTTATTACATCATTTAAGCATGTTATACGATAGTTAACTTAATATTTATTATTATTTGCTTTTATGATAGGCAATAATTCTATCCAATTCTATAATATAACTTTTAAAATATTTTAAACTTTGTTACTTTAAATACAAACAAGCATGTGTGTGAAAGTATGAAGTATACAAGTCACATGATTAATAACTTTGACAGACGATTTTCAATCTATTTCTCTGCCTAGACTAATAAAATTGCTACACTTATTATATTTAATAATATAATTATAAAATTTGGAAGAACAATTTAGAAAATATAGAATTAAATACAATTCTCACCATCATAAAGTTTATTTTTAAAATATATTATATTAATTTTGACTATTAAATATGATTATAAATTTAAACACTGTATTTATTAACTTATCAGTTTTAAACTATTAAAATAGAATTTATTAAATATACTTTTAATATTTATAGCTGTGTTATTTAATATGGCCAGCTTTTACAACCATATGAAATAATATTTTAAGCGAAATAATATTTTAAACTTTATTTAACTATTTTTAAATGATTTGTTATAATTTTATATACTACGTTTTTTCTTTAGCTTCAAATTGTACTTTATATTATAATTGACAAACTATAATTAACATATTAAAATAATATATTCTAAAATTTAAAATTTTTAGTAATTGACTGAGATGGACTATTACTGGCCTATAGAAAAGGGCACAATATATATATATATATATATATATATAATAATAATTCAAACAAATATATTTAACACAGTATTCAAAATTAAATAATATATTCTTTACCAGAAGTACTTTCAATTGTTTCACTGACAATCTTTTTCAACTGTTAATACAAACGTACAAAAAATAAAAACTTGTATTACCCATCATTCAATCTATTCAAATTTCCCACAATTCTGTTGTCTTTATATTTGCCGATTGTTTATTCATCAAACCACCTCTATTCCTAGATATCATCATTGCCTCTTTAATTTTACGTTTTTCACTACACCTTTCAATTTGAATAATTTTTATATCTCTATTATTAAATTTAAAACCATAATTACATGTTTTATTATGATCAAATATAATTGATGGAGTATTCATATTTACTGAAGATATATTTTCTTTCTGTACACGTTTATATAATGTCTTATGATCATTATATCGTTTTTGTAATGTACATTTGGATTCCCCTATATAAAATATATAGGGGAATCCAAATGTACATTACAAAAACGATATAATGATCATAAGACATTATATAAACGTGTACAGAAAGAAAATATATCTTCAGTAAATATGAATACTCCATCAATTATATTTGATCATAATAAAACATGTAATTATGGTTTTAAATTTAATAATAGAGATATAAAAATTATTCAAATTGAAAGGTGTAGTGAAAAACGTAAAATTAAAGAGGCAATGATGATATCTAGGAATAGAGGTGGTTTGATGAATAAACAATCGGCAAATATAAAGACAACAGAATTGTGGGAAATTTGAATAGATTGAATGATGGGTAATACAAGTTTTTATTTTTTGTACGTTTGTATTAACAGTTGAAAAAGATTGTCAGTGAAACAATTGAAAGTACTTCTGGTAAAGAATATATTATTTAATTTTGAATACTGTGTTAAATATATTTGTTTGAATTATTATTATATAATTTAAAAATACAGACATTTAATGGTTGTAGTTATATATATATATATATATATATATATATATATATAATTATGTGTCTATAAAGCTGCTCTAATATTTTCATCAGCAGACTGGTTTTCATCAGAAAGTACATCAAAAATGGCTATTTCCAGAATTTAAACAAATTATAAACATTCACATATCAGATAAAAAAAATAATTCCTATAGGTTAAAATTCTTTCTTTATAAATCTTTTTTTTTAATTTTTTAAAATAACTTTGCTTACAAAATCTTCTCCTCTTATAACATATTCTTTATACAATTCTTATCCATCAACAAACTGATAAATATCTCATACTTACTGTTTTTAAAAAAAAAAAAAAAACACAGTAATTATATTTTTATAAAATTCTTATAAAATACTTATAAAACTTTACAAATCCCTACAAAAATAAAAAACTTTACAAACATAAATTAAAAATTACTTTAATACATGTATGTACAATATAAATGACTCTACAAGAATTACATACAACAAAACTATATACAAACCTTGTGCAAAAAATTACAAAAAAAACTTTAAAAAAAAACTAAAACCATACATATGTTTTTATATATAAAAGCCATACACATACTATTATATATAAAAATAATCACTATACATATTTTACTAATTCACATATAAACTAAAAAACAAGTAATAAAGCAATAAAAATAGAACACTAATTCACCATTTTCTTGATATTTTTCCAATTAATTTCAAAGTCCAATGTATTATTTATTCCTTTGCTATCATTGATAATAATGACATAGGATAATGATAAATTGTGACATTTAATTTTATACATTGAAATAAAAGTAGGTTTTCAGCTCATGTGGCACAAAGTCTGTCCTTCATATTTCTCAAATATTCCAATAATTTGGTAGCTAATATAACAACTATAATTTTAAATCAACATACATCATTAACTGTAGCATTAGATCTATACAGTATGTGGGAGGAAAGTTAAAAATGTAAGCCACCTTCTCCTAATTCACCTGTTGATTGACTTTTTTGTGTGTGCAAATTAAAACTCAACGTTTCTGCTGAAAAATATCCTGCAATATTAAAAATAACTAATCCTTATTTTTTCTCTTGTTTTCTGTTTACAGATTCGAGCAACAAAATTATCATAAATGTCAAAATTAGTTAAATCAGTCAAGGTTATTTAATCTTAGAATTTAAAACCACATATTTTACTAACCGATACAAGCATTGACAAGTATTGTTAGCCGAGAGGTCATCGCAGCTGCCTTACAAACAAGTAGTTGGTTGCAGACGGTTGTGGTTTTCACCTCCTGGCTGATGCTATGACATATGAAAAAAAAAAGAATAATAAAAAATAAGACAAACTTGTTAATAAATATAGTTTTACTTCTCAATATTATGTAACAAAAAACACTTATTTATAATTGTTAATAGAGAAGAAGATATAAATTAATATTAAAGTTTATCAGCTTAACATTTTCGAAGATCCATGCTTCATTTTCATAGCCTTCATAAAATGTATAGTAAAATATATGCAAATATTCAAATAAGCTAGTATTACATAGCCCAAAGCAAGTGTCTTTCCTATTAATAGCATGGATGTTTCCATTAATGTAAAATGCCTCCTTTATTTTTCTTTTATGATCATTTGATTCTGAGCACACTATTATGGGATTGGCAGGTGTGAAGTTGTGTCCAGATTGTTTAGCATGCTCCAAAAATACAGAGGTTGTGTTGCTGTTCTTCTGAGCTCTGTTATACATGTAAAGATGCTGAGCCAGTCTAGTGTTGATTGTAGCTTTCATTTCACCATAATATATAGTGGGGCATCTAGCCTGAGGGCAGGCAGTGGAGTACACCACATGTGGGGTGAACGATCTATCAATGTGGTTTTTAGAGTTGTTAATCGATCTATTAGAATTAGGTGGAGTTCTAAATGCTATGTTAAATTTATAGGTTAATGCTTTTGTTAGTTTGTTAAATATTTTAGAAAAGTAGGGGATTGTTATTCTTGGTAGATTGGTGCGAGGTGCTTTATTGTTTATTGTATTATGACATTTAGTGATTTTATTTTTAATAGATTTAAATTTGAACTCTGCTGCTAATAGGTCTTTAATATAGTTGTTTATGTTTTCTTTCCTGTCTGCCTCATATTTACATAAATAAAAGTTTCTAAACAAAAATGCATTAAGGCCAGCAAATTTATGCAATGCAGGTGAGTTATCTTTAGGGTGGATACAGCTTCGAATTTCAAATGGTTTGACAATCATTTTGTAATCTATTAAATAGCGATTTCTCGATAGAGGTCTAGATATTTGAGTTCTTTATTATTTTCATATGTGATGGTGAATGAAAGTTTGTTTGAGTTTTGTAGATCACGTTGTATGTTTAAAATATTATCCTTAGAGGTTATGATAAAAATATCATCTACAAAACGAATATATGTAAAGTCTTGGTTGCTATTGTGATATTTTGGAATGATCGATAGCTCATATTTATTTAAATATATGCTAGATAGAATACCACTAATAGAAAGGTTCATAGGCCATCCATCTTGCATAGTGTACCACTTGTTTTCGAAGAGGGTGAATATCGAGCCATGACAGGAAAGCAATAATGAATTTAACTCTTTCACTAGGGCAATGTGCTCGCAGTAGCTCTTCGTGTACTATTTGTATGGATGCTTTTCTATTAATTGATCCTTATAATTCCTTCACATCCATTGTAGCCATAATAGAAGTCTGAGAGATTTGAGTATTTTTGATTTTAGAAATAAATTGGAAAGAAGAGTTTATCATGTATACACCAAAATTAAAGTAATCTATAAGTAATTGATTGATTAGTTTGGCTGCTTCGAAATAATGCACACCACTGAAATCCATCATCAATCTTAGCGGTTCACCTGTTTTACATAGTTTTAAATTGGCGAACATTCGGGGGGGGGGGGTAGTGGCAGAGGATAAATCCTGTAATATTCAGATTTAGTAATCCCTTTATCCTTGAATGTCTGAAGCACATCATGTACCAGCCTTAATATTTTAATTTGGTCGTGCATTTTGTTTTTATAGTCCGTGTTATTTAGCTAAACAAAACAATCACCTTTGTCTTCTTTGAGACAATTAATATTGTGTGTTTTGAAAAATTGTTTGGTATTTAATATACCTTTATTCCATGCTTTACTTTCTTTGTCAACGAAGTTTTATTTAATAGTTTAGATATATCGGTGATGATAGCGTCTCTTTGTGTGTTGTTAATGAGACTCGCTTCAATATCTGCAATTAGTTTGAGTTTAGGAGATCTCCAACTTTCTCCTACTTATTTCGGACCGAGGGATAAAATTTTCTTAATTTCTTATGGTGGTGTAATTGAAGTTTTGTTAACGAACACCTCTTTATTAATCATCTGGTGATTTCTGTTTTGCTTGACAGACAAAAAATATATTTTACATTCAAATTTTGCTGTATGAAATCTTTCAATTTTCTGCACTTTATCTTGCATCCACTGGGGATTGCGTAGTTCGGAGTCATTTTATTACATCTGATTGTTTGTTTTTTGAAAGCATATATACATCCGTATATTATATGCACCAAAAGCTGTTTCTGCAATTCATTCTTAATTTTAAAATTATTGTATTTTTGGAGCATGCTAAATAATCTGGACACAACTTTACACCTGTCAATAACGATCACAAAAGAAAAATAAAGGAGGCATTTTACATTAATGGAAACATCCATGCTATTATTAGGAAAGACACTTGCTTCGAAATCTCAGAGAAATGGGCTACGTAATACTAGCTTATTTGAATATTTGCATATATTTTACTATACATTTTATGAAGGCTATGAATATGAGGCATGGATCCTCGAAAACCTTAAGCCGATAAACTTTAATATTAATTTATATCTTCTTCTCTATTAACAATTATAAATGTTTTTGTTACAAACTTGTTAAGAAAGTAATTAATGTATGTGATTATTATTTTTTATATTATAATAGCAAATGAATTAGCATATTATTTTTTTACTCTCTTTCTCTCACTCACACAAACATATATGTATGTAGAATAACTATACCACAATTTGTCTTATCTTTATCATAAACAATTTTATATTGTCATCATCATCATCATAATCATCAAGCATTATCAGTCCAACACAGGATGAATGTCTCTCCAAGTTTAATCCATCTTCTCCAATCTTTAGCTTCTCTTCTCCACATCACCCCTGCACACTTTTTTATTTCATCCATCCATCTCACATGTGGTCTCTTTCTAGGTCTTTTACAATCTCTTGGAATCCAGTTTAAAATTTCAATTGTCCATCTATTATCATCTTGTCCAGCCCAACTCCACTTCAATCTTTTAATTTTTTCAATGAGATCAGTAGCACCTGTTTGTTCTCTTACTCATACATTGCATTTTCAATCTCTTCTTGTTACTCCCAACATACATCTCTCCATACATCTTTGGGTGGTCTGAAGTCTCTGTAATTCTCTTCTATTAAGTGTATAAGTCTCAGATCCATAAGTAAGAACTAGTAAAACACATTTGTTAAAAATCTTCATTTTCAAGCACATAAGCATAATTCTTTTTAGTATCAAGTTATTTCTACCAAAAGCACTCCAACCAAGGTTAATTCTATGATTAATTTCTTCCGTTATCTTTCCATCTGTATTAATAACCTGACCAAGGTATTTGTAACTGTTAACTTCTTCTAATTCATCATAATCAATTTTTATTTTCATATTTTGAGCTAATCGATTAAACATTACTTTAGTCTTTTTAATATTTATCTTTAGTCCTACTTTCCTATTTTCATCCGATAACTCCTGCAACATTTCTTGCAACTCTGAAACATTATTTGCAAAAACAACTACACCATCTGTGAAATCGAAATGACTTAAATAATCCCCATTTACTTTCACTCCTTTGTACAATGAAAAAAATACTTATATTGCACAATGAATGAAATTTAATCAATACTGACTTTTGCATTTTGTTTTGCTTTTCATCCTAATACAATAAGCTTTTCTAAAATAACCAAAAGTAAAATTCTGTGGATTTTATTATTTATGCCACAATTTCTCAATGAGTTCTCTTCAATATGTTTGCTTTCATGACCAAATGCATCTAGAATATATCCATTAATATTTAACCTATATTTACTTTTGAGTAGTTTTTAGAATACATATTTAATAGGCTTCCTTATTTGCCTCATAGGTTACCAGTAATAAAAACTTGTAAATTAAACTCACGATTTTATCCATAAAGTTTATTTTATCTTTCAACTTCAAATAATTTTTATTTTTTTAAATACAGGAATTTGAACGATTTTTCAGTGTTTAACCTTATTTAATCAGTTCTCTCTTAAATTGACTAATAGCATTTTGAAATATTTACGTGACCATATTTGCAATGAGCATTCATACCAAAGATAATTTGAAATTTGATTCTCTTTTTTTATTTTCAACTGCTTATTAATCAATAATTTGTTTTTTCTGATACTAGAGAATATGTAATATATAAGTCAGTGATTTTTTTTAGAATTTTATTTTTTTTGTACATAAAGATAATATCTCAAAACATCATTAAACAAAATATTATAAATTTTACTAAAATTATTCTTTTTTATTTGTTTATGAAATTTAAATTGCATTTGATATCACAGTCTATTTTATAATATTTACTGAAATATTATTTTATAAAGTTATAATTAACTCAATATGTAAAGCAACATTTTTTTTCTCCAACATCTAACATAATTAATTTATTATTCATTTAAAATATATAAGTTATTACCGTTATTTAATTAATGACTTCATATAACTTCCAGATTTATAGTGCATGATTTAGTTAGGTCACTTTTTGTGCCAATCTTGATATCACATTACTGTTCTTAGCTTTTCCACATTATCTTTAGACACTTCATCAGTTTATTTTAAAATCTTATACAGCTTCTAAATTATTAACTTTTTTCAGAGTTTTTACATCAATTGCTACATTTATTTTAAATTCCTTTACAGTTTCCACACCAATCCAACATATTTTAACCGATGCATCTACAGTTTTTCTATCTGCTTGAAATATTATTTCTATGATATCTTCATTGTTTTTCTTGACTATTTAAAAACATTTTCTTCAATATCATTGTTTTCTGTTGTTTCTCTGTTACTTCTTTCTAGTAGTGTTTATATTCCTCTTTATTTATTTATCAATTCCCGTTTAAATACTTCCCAGATTACATTAAAACATTCTTTGACTGCCTTGATGTTTTTTTAGAAACATCTTTTTGTTTCTATCATTTTTTGCATTTTGTTTCTATTATTATTTCTCATAACATAAGAATAAAATAGTTGAGCAGGAATACATAAAAAGTTCAAATACTCAAACTATCTTGGTAGAGCCATGATTTGCAAACCCCGAGCTCCAAAGTTTTCCATCATATCATGGCTCACCTTTTTTCCATTAATGGACCCATTAGCGTTTAATTCCTTGTGCAATTTAACTTATATTCGATTCCTTGTGCAATTTAAGTTATATTCGATTCTATCATTTTTTTAAAGAAACTCAATCATTATATCATTAATATATCTGTTGCTAATTTTCTTCTCATAATCTCTATCACACATCTTCAAAGTTAATCATCCATTTATATATTATGAATTATTAAAATAGATATAATTAATTTTGATATTTATTTTTATTACTGAACTATTTTTTTTCTAGACATAATCCAATCTTTCTATGAAATATTAGACCATGATTAACTGGTCGGAAATATGATTTTTTTTTTTTTTTTTTGTAGATATTTGGGCACCAATTTTATATACAAATGATGTTCCTATATATATATAAGACAAACTGATATTATAATTCATACAGAGTTTTTGAAGAATGTCAAAAATTTGTTACATTTCTTTATCAAAATGTCATTTTTCGAAAGATTTTTTAATCTTTTTTGAAATTAGAATAGTATCATTTATTGGAAAAGTGTAAAAATTATTAAAATTTGAAAATATGACTAAATTTTATAAATGTTATTGATTATAAGATTTTAATATATATATAACTTAAAAAGTAGAATGTTATTTTAATATTAGAATAATATAATTTGCGTACGTAATATATTTTTATGATAATTTATTTAAATTAAAAAGCAAAAACTAATTAAATATAAATTATTTTATTTTTATTTTTGCTTATTTATTATTTAATTAAATCTCTATCAACATATATTGATTAAAATTTGGTATTAATGAAATTATAATATAACTATAATTAGGGAAATTGTCATATATGATTACAATTCTAATATTGAAACTCTTTTTATACATAGGTAAACGTTCGCGTTTGTTAAATTTTAGCCATAAATGTCTGTGGAACAGATAACAAATAATTATGACAATCCAATATCAGTTGAATTAGATGAGTATTAATTCGACCTTACTTACCATACTACTATAATTTATTTATGTGGAAGCAGAAAAAAAGAAAAAATAATAACGTTTACATCTTATGCTGATTATCAATATTTAATATGATGATAAAAAGCATTTCGATTCCGGTCTGGATCGCATTGGCATAAATTAATTAAATCTTTAATATCAAAAAACAGACTTTACCTTTAATAAGGCATATTTTCTAGAGTTTAGTGATGATAAATATTTCTTCATTTGAAGAGTAGAGTAAGAGATAAATTTACATATTTTAAGAAACATTAAGATGTCCTCTCCCATTCAGTTGAGATGTGAATAAAAGCTTTATCGCTTATCAGCCGCTCTCTAATTAAGATTCTAAAGTAATGATTCAATTTAATTTAGATCATAAAGATAAATGAACCTTTCTTTGTTAATAAAATGTTAAAAAAATAAAAAATATCAAAAAAGATGGTTTTACTTAAAAGAATTATTTTAAAAAGTGATTTAACTGTAACTCTATATCTAGAATCTTCACTCTATCATCCATTTTTGTCCTGTAATGTACATATTAAATTTTGAAAAAAATTAAAAGTTCCAAAGCGGAATTTAAACATTTTATCTATACATTTTATCGATTATTATTAAAAACAAGCAATTGAGATTTTGTTGTTGTAAAGCACAAACAATATCATAATTAAATTTGATAAGTATGCAAATAAAATAGACAGATATTTAAAAAGCAATCTATTTATAAACAAGATAATAGCAAAAAATACTTTTACCTCAAAATGAAAAGAATGTACAATGAATCATCAAAACAAACAGAATATGTGTTTTTTCAATTTTTGGAAGTTTTTACGAACTTTTGTTCAATTTATTGGAGACACCTTGGGTAACAAATAATAATAATGTATTCTATACATACATATTATAAAAATAATACAATTTATATATTACCATTTTAATATTCACTACCATTTTTTTTTTTTTTGCAATACATTCAAATAAAATATTTTCAAGATTTTAATCATTTCTTTTTTGCTAAAGTGTGTTCCTAAACGTAAGCTTATGCATATACGTTTGATAAATATAATAAAACTAGGATATGGATAAATAATAAGAACAACATGTCATAAATTTGCACTGGGATGTATGACTGCCTAGCACATTAAAATAAATACCTCTTAAAAATTCCTTGGAATTTTAAAAGATTGCCTTGCCCTAATATCAAAATATATAAGTTTTAAACATAAATTTTCAACAACTTCATATTGTTAAAAATACATCACTTTAAAATATAGAAGCATAGTAATACTTTAGTACCACCAAAAGGATATATACATATATCATTTTTACAACATTTTAACTAGCGCATTACGAGCTAAATCCTCTTTCATATCTTATACATAAATTTGAGGATTTGTATCTTCCTCGTTAAAATTTAATAAGTAAATGATCCAATTTCAATGTTAAAATTTGTTTATAATGTTGCTTTCATATATAAAATTAAAAATAATCAATTTAAAACAAAACTGAAATAGACAACTCACTATATATATTTATTGGGAGTTGTCTATTTCAATTTTGTTTTAAATTGATTATTTTTAATTTATTAAATACAATAAAGTATAATTTAGTGTTTTTTTCCTCAAAATTTTTATTTTATATTGGATACAAAGTTTTATTAAATCAAATAAATATTCTCAGATAAAAACAAGCAAAGGTATAGAAATTTATTATGCAACTATTTAAATTTGGCATTAACTTTTGGCAACTATGCTATCTCTAGGTACAGCATAATGCAAGAAAAATCTTAATAACTAGCTCTGAAAATTTTAACATTTTAAAAAAGAATTTCTTTTGAATAATTTGTTACAACTTTAATTTAAATATTCATAAGAGTAAGTGCATATTTGAAAAAAAACAACAACAACATTTAGATGATTGTCTATCTAGGCTATTTAAGATATCTACAGTGTTATGTATACATGATAAATATTATTCTTTTATCTTTTTCTGGAACATTTTTTATGCTTTGTTTTTTATTATTTTGAAGAGAGAGAAAAATTACAAATACTCTTTTTTTTTTAACAATTATTTAGAAACTGAAAAAAAAAAACAATGTATTCAATAATAAAGCACAGATAAGATGTTTAAAAAATAATATATATCTAACAAAATCATAATCCAGTATAATATTAAACCGATAATTACTAGAAAATGTGTTCCCATTTTTATTAGTTTAAGATTACATAAAGACTTTATATTTACCGAACCATGAACAAGTACAAAAAATGTCAAATTATTTTATACACATACCACTTCTAATAATTTATTGTCTAGAAAAATATATATGTACAATAATAAAAATTATAATAATAATTATGTATCCTAGTTGTACCATAAATTATGATATGATTAGTTGTATATAATTCTTTCTATAGTTTTTTTTTATGAATGTTGCTTTTATCTCTTAAGTCATTCAGAATAGTGTATATTTTCGATTAACCTAAATTGAATTGTATATTATTCTTTCTATAGTTTTTTTTTTTCCATACGAACCCGCAACAACTGTCTGCAGCCAACTGCTTACTTGCAAGGCAGCTGCGCTGACCTCTCAGCTAACAACGCTTGACTGTTGCTTTTATCTCTTAAGTCATTAGGAATAGTGTGTATTTTCGAATCACCTAAATTGAATTGTATATTTGCCTTTATATTTAAATTTATTTAATTTTATTGAATTTTTAAATATATATTGATTAATTTTTAAATTTTCACATTTATTCATGGCTTCTTAAACTTATTTAACTTTAGAGAAACTGGTGGTAATGGTAGCAACATTTTCTTGTCATTTTTAAGCAATTTTAAATAAATTAGCTATGCTATTGTTCTAGAACATAATGTGACAGTCATATGTAATTCTTCTTATAATTTTTTCAGTTAACATTATGGTAGAATATTATAATATATAATTAATGCTGTTCATTATCTTAGATCATTAAAAATGAAATGCTTCCTTTGCCTTGGGATATATAATTTGAAACTTTACTAGCAAAAGTCTGATTTTAAAAAAAAATATGGCTTTTAGATTACATCGCACTTTATTCCCAGCACTATCGGTAAATGTTTGTTTATTTAATAATAGACTTTAGGAATGGCGGTAATCACTTTTTATTCTAAAATATTTCTTGATCTAGAGTGCTATCTATTCATAGTGCATTGTCAGAAGAGTAGTTCTTTTTAGTCTAAATTATATATATATATAAGACATATTTTGCTGTTTTGTCCATGCTAAACAACACTCCTCATCATCAGCACTCTCACTCCATACTATAGATTCAGATCATAAAATTGATTTTTCTATTACCAGGATCATAACCAGAAATGATAATCTTTACCAGTGCAAAATCAGAGAAGCCATTGAGATACGTAAAAGACCAGATTGTATCAATAAGGGAGATGATACATTCAAACTTCCTCCTATTTGGAAAGATTTTTTTTAAAAAAACATTCTTAATTTAACATTTTTGCTATTGGTGGAACTTTAACGTTTTTTTTTCAAATCAGTGATTGTAGCGCCTCTTCGACCGTCTTTCTACTCTACCATTTATCACCCAATAAGATGACTTGTGTGATCAAGTCGAAATGTCAGTATATAAATATTTAAATTTTTAACATGGATGAACTCACAAAATATGTCTTTTATATATGCAACCTGTGAAAATCTTCATATCAACATATATATATCTATCAATGATGAAGCATGACTTTTTTAGGAAGAGAAGCACACTACATCTTTTTTTTAATAACGTTTTTATTTTACTTCCCACAACAATTTTTACATATTTAAAAGATTGTGTATAATTTACGGTGTAATTTAGTTTAAATTATAAATCAATTTTTTACTTTATTTTGCTTAGATCACACACACACACACACTCATATATATATATATTCTACGTATCACTATCATATATATATCATCTTGTTATTTAGTCGTTTGCTATTTTTTAAATTATTTTAAAATAATCTGTAAAAATTATATCACGCCATATCTGCGTTTAGTATGGCGGGGTGATGAAACCAAAATTTTATTAAAGACAATAAATGTTTGTCGAAATATATTTTAAGTTGTAAACAAGATGTGTCGATTGCTAAAATCTTGTGGGAAAGTAAATGGCCAAATATAAGAAAACATCCTATTCGTGAATTAAAACAAAAGCTAAAAGTAATATTGGTCTCTAAAAATATCAAATTTTAAAGGTGCTAATTGCTACCTTCACTGGGAAAATTTTGTTTATTAAAAATGTAATTTCATCATGAGAAAGTGTAAATAGGCTGTTTATTCCTACATATATACTCAGTCAAATTTTAAAAAGGTCTGCGAAATCCACATCCATTTGAATTTTGTGATGGCTAAATAGTTAGGTGGATTGTGCTGTTCCTCATATCCAAGGATGGTGATCTTTGTCTCCATCCTACATGCCAAAATAGTACAAGCCAACATAGCAATGGATAATCTTTTTAATAAAAACTTACTGCAACAGTACTTCAAGTAGAGAGCTGCTGCCTAACCAGAGAACAAAGCCAAAAGACAAAATCCTCCACAGGATTTAGGTAATAATGTTTATGACTATTGCAAGAGCTCTCAGATGAACTTTAACTATTAATTTTCAAAACTATAGCTATAGTAAATTTAAATAAACGCCCAGTTTAAAGCGTAATTGTTCAAATCTTTCTTTTACTTTAACCTGTAGAACCAATGATAAATACTCACTTGATTTACTGTAAAATATCTCTGTGAAATCTATTATCTCGAACCTGTTAAAGAGATAAGCATAATAATTCTTTTGTTAATTAAATTCTGTTTTACTCTTGTATTTGCAATGAAATCTATGCTCTTTTATATATTTAAGTTCTTAATTTTTTTTTTTATAGAAGTTCTTAATATTTCATTTAAATATGTGATGATATGCCAAATATATTTCGAACCAGCAAGCAAATATATTTTATTAATTTTATCCTGAAGATAATATTTCTATCGTCAATTTACTAATTATGATATAACGCTTAGTTATATTACATCCGAATCACTATTTCAAAATGAAAATTCATTAATTAATAACTGATCACCTTGCGATTATTGTAGTAATTTAAATCAACTCTGAATTCGATTTCATACATAATTGTTATGATTTGCTTTGTTATACTGATAAATTATGATTTTAAGTATCATAGTTTTATTTAATTAATAATATAATTCTGGTCAGGAAGATATTAATAAAACATATTTAGTTAGTTTTATTAATTCCGATCCTCTTAAATGTGTTTTCCCTTCCATTTTATTAAAACTGATTAGAGAAGTGAATTAATTGTTTGTTAAATGAGGGTATTAATATATTTAAGTAACCCCTCTCTTTTTATAGCATATTTTATGTGCCTATAATGATTATATGTAGGGCTAGTCCAACCAGTTCTTGCTATAATATGTCATTCAGAATTTATCTGAAGCTAAGATAATCTTTAGTTTGATGGATGATGATTTGCATCATTATTGAGCTACATTATGAGGCTTGAATATTAAAGAAACTAAGTAAACAATTACAATATTATCATTGTAGTAATTAAATTATATTTCTGGCTAGTATTGTTATTTATCACTTGGAAAACTGTGACTTTAAATTAATATTTTGTTGGCATATTAAATTCTTATATGCGTAGATTATTTGCTGAGCATGAAAGTCGGCTAATACATTTAAATTAGTCCGAACCCTATATTACCCCAGACTGATTACTTTCCATTGTATAACACCTGAAAATGTTTATTCGATCTGAATGTGAACCCTAAATAGTGTAATTTAATATATTTTGTTTTTCAATACTAATAATTTTAATAAATGTATTTAAATTTATCCTTCTTCATTATTCTTTTATCATATCCCAATCCAATCCACTTACATATTAATTATATTACCAGATATTATTATACAAAATGTCAATATTATGTTAGCTTAGCCATTAATAAGTATTTAGTCCAATTTTATGCAATGCATCTGTGGTTAGTCATAGAGTATCATCTTTTTTTTTCATGTTTCAAAGCATCAGCCAGGAAGTGAACCCACAATCCTCAGCCACCAATGCTTGACTAGAGTCTCATGTTTCTCCCTTTTCAAAGCTGGCTCACAATTAAAGTTAAGTCCCATGTGTAACCTCAGAAATGTCACTCATTTGGTATTAAATCATGGAGTTCTGGTGAAAGAGTTGGGGTTTGGTTCAGACTCTGGATCTTTCCATCCCATTTTGATGGGCTTCACTCTCGATTTTGTTATTTGAATGTATGACTGTTACAATATAGATAATACAGTTTCAATATATTTTTATCCACCAAATGGTTTTAACATTTTTAAGTTTTAATTGTAAATTAGATTTTATCACTGTGTAAACTTCTTATAATCAACATATAATGCATTGGTCAAATTCATTTCTTATCATATATAAAACAATTCAACTGTTGTTAAAAAAATTGAAAGTCAACAGAAATTCCATTCAAAACATAATGAGTATGAATTATTCATTTTTTATGTTAATCAGATCATGATTAGTGTAAATATAGATAATACATTATCAATATACTTTTATCTTGCAAATATTTTTAACATTCTTAAAACAGGAAAAACTCTCTATACATATTGTTACTTAGTGCAAGCCAGAATAATCAATGGATGCCAGAAGGCTTGTGCATAAAATCCCCATCTAGTAACATACTCATCTAATATCTCCATACTACTTTCTGGCTTGCAGCCTTCATCCATGAGAAGCCATGGAACTGAAAGCACTGCACCTAGATCTTCATATCTACTGCAACCCTCCAGCATCCACCTTTTATATCTACTTAACTACAAAACTATGAGTTTTAAATTGAAAACACTATAATATTTTCAATCCAAGATCATTAGCTTATATAGTTATGTAGGTCTGAACTCAGTTCAGTATCTATAGATTTTGGTGTCCTTGGTTCTTTAATAACCATAGCCATCACTATTTTATTAGACAGGATTGGTTGTAAACCTATAAACATTACATGATTATCATTTCTTATGCTTGCTTATAACTTATTAAAACAGGGAAAACTCTCTTACATGTATTGCCACTCGATGCAAGCCAGAAACTAGTCTTGGGATATTGAATGAGTAGGCACTACATGGGTATTTTATGGCCAAGTCTTCTGGCATTCATTGATTACTCTGGCTTGTACTGAGTGACAATGCATATAGAGATTTTTGCCTGTGTTAATAACAGTTATAAGCAAGCATAAGAAATCATTATCATGTGGTGTTTACTGGCTTAAAACCAATCCTGCCTGATAGGATAGTGGTGGCTATGGTGATTAAAAAAACAAAGACATCAAAAGGTTTAGGTACTAAACTGAGTTCAGACCTATATGACTATATAAGCTAATGCACTTGGATTGAAAATATTATAGTGTTTTTAATTTAAGGCTCAAAGTTTTGTAGTTAAGTAAAGATAAAAGGTGGCTGCTGAATGGTTGCATTAGATCCTAAAATATAGGTGCAGTGCTCTCAGATCCAAGGCTCCTCACTGATAAAGGCCATAAGCCAGAAATTAATCTGGGGATCTGACTTGCACTGAGTGGCAATATATAGAGGGAGTTTTGCCTGCTTTTAATAACAGTTATAAGCAAACATAAGAAATGGTGATCATGCAATGTTTTTAACATTCTTAAGTTTTAATTGTAAATTAGATTTAGCATTGTGTGAACTTCTTATAATCAACCAATAATGAATTGGTCAAATTCATTCCTGGCCATATATAAAAACAATTCACCTGTTGGTAAAAAACTTGAACATCAACAGAAATTCCATATAATAAAAAAAAGTTTGAATCGTTCTTCTTTTTTTAGGTTTAGCAAAATAGTTGAGTTTTTTTTTTTTACATTTTGCAAAATACCTTATATACACTAATATACTTACTGTTCTTACTACACCATTGTATGTGCAACTTGTTGGATCGATTTTGTGAGGTTGAATATGTATATACTTTAGTGAATTTTTTTAATTGAATTTTAATTAAAGCTTTTGAAAGTTTTAGTAATTTTTTCTAAGGAAGCACTCATTCCGTTCAATACATGGACACTTTGTCGCTGATATATGTATATATAACATACTTTTTAAAAGAACTAAAACATTAATTTACGCTACTAATCTACATTTAAAAATTAAAATACCATCTTACATCTAGAGAAAAATCTTTTTACCCAAAATTATATAGTTTGCCAAAAATTCCAAACTAGATATTTCATAGGAAGCACACTTGATTCATCAACATAGACAGTGGCTCATTTTCTAGCTTATTATTTACAGCTACATTTAACAGATATGGAATCTTATGATAAAGATGTGAATCATTTTTTGAGATTATTTGAGATATTAAATTAACTAAAAATTACATTTTAGTGAGTTTTGATATTGTTTTGCTTTTTAATAGCATGTCTCTAAATGAAGCAATTGAAGTTTTGAAAAATATTCAATTGCCTGCTTTTGTTGTGGGTTTGATTGAACACTGCTTTCTGAATACATTTTATGGTCTATGGATTTACCAATCTCTTCCACATTATTTTCTATTTTTATGGAGAATTTGGAAAAGAAAATTTTGATTTAAGCATTTAAAAAACCATGTATATGGCTGGGGTATTTTTATGATACCTGTTGTCCTCATAATGCTTATTTTAATTTCTTAAACTCTCTTTACAACAATATCATATCTATTATGAGCATAGAAATACTATTTAACTTCTGTCTTGAATGTTTTTATTGAAAGAAATAAACGTGGCTCTTTTTCCCATGGTATATATAGAAACACAAACACATACAAAAGTATCATCTAATTTTTCTTCTCATCATCATTCAGCACAAATATTTTCAGTAGCAAAGATATTGTTAGATAAAACTAAGAAATTTTCTGATGACAGCCATATCTACCAGAATATTTTTGCTACTAAACAATGCTTCTTGATAATGGTGTTGATCATCAAATTATTAATATGAAAAAAAGATTTTGATATTTCAGCAAATAAGATGCCCTATATAGAGTAACTGGCAAAATTAGTAATATTTTCTAGAAAAATAATATCTGTACAATTTACACTCCTTTGAAAAAAAATAATAACATATTTCCACACCCTAAAGATAAAAACTCTTTTATAATATCATAATGTATATGAAAATCCATGTAGAATTTGTTCACATTCATACATTGGACTGATAAATAGTAAGATAAATATAGAGGGTAGAACATATTTTGGCAAATGGAGAGAAATCATCAATCATTTACTCACACATGAAATTTATTTACCATGAGATCAATTTTAATAAAATACACATTCTGTTAAAAAAATCAAACAATATGATCACAGATTACTGAAAGAATCTATAGTTAATTATAAAATCTCAAAAGTATAATTGAAAAGTGTGAATTGAATAAAATAAATTATATTTCGAAAAAAGCTATTGTACGTTCAAATATGTGCTAAAACTTTTCAACCAATAAAATTTGAATATGAGAAAAAAATAGTAAAAAATAGAAATAACAATTTTAAATCTCACCGATATTTTTATGATTTGAAAAAGAAGAAACTCTCAGAAAATTAAATGTCATTTAATTGTTTTATCATCATTTATCCATGAGAATATTAAAATTTAAAATATGTATATATAGTATTTTGAAGCAATGAAATAACTGAGTTTCAGCTATAAATAGTGTGCAGAATCTCACAACATGAATTCTAACTGCTAAAAATGTATCAATTCTTGTATTAAGACCTTAGAAATTATAAGAGAAATACATTTTATCAATGATAACTGCAAGAACAATTTTCTATTCATAACTAATATAAGTAATGGGTAATTGATACGGATCCAAAGTTATATTTCCTTAACTAAATTCCAAATTATTTATTTTAATAACTTAGTTAAAGATTTGTCTTATTACTAATATATAATAATGAAAATTAAATAAAAATTATATGTTTTTCTATTAGCATACAAATAATGTGCAAAGTATCTTAGAAATAATGAGTAGCAAATAAACAGATGGAAATTAATTGTTTTCATGACTCAATGATTTATAAAACAAATAAATTTATCTCTTCATTATTTACAATAAACAATTGATAAATTGAAAGTAATGCAAATTGTTATTCTCAATTACAGTCTCTAAGTATTTATTTTAATAATTTTGTCAAAGACCAATATTTCACATCTGGCATTTAACAGCTAGTCACTGATGCAGTGAGACTTTGTGGTGGTTTGAGTGTTCATCATTCCCACATTTATTACTTAATACATTGTACTATAAATCTCTAATATTAATTTAATTTATATATATATATACATATATGTCATCTAATATTAATTTAATTTATATATATATATACATATATGTCATCATCATCTCCACTTCATTTAATGATGAAGTATTTTCTGAATTTTGTTCACTTTTCAAATTCAAATCTTCTCACTTGCCAACTTTCTTATCATTTCCATATTCATACATATAATCTATTTTTAGATCCCTACATTCTTTTTTAATAAACCAATAATTATCCATCTACTGCAATTTGTTTTGACAATGTTACCATCATATATCAGCCTTTCTGTTAATTCACTTATATCAGTAAAATGTTTGCTCTCTTATCCCTTATTTTGTTTTCAGTTTCTTTTTATTAAGTCTAACACATAACATGCCTTAAATTTTGTCTGATCTGTATTTGCATGTCAAAATTTCAAATTATAAATAAGAATTTGAAAAATATAGTTACTAAACATATGTTAGGCATAATAAAATATACTCTTTTAATAATAGATTATTTTTATCTTTCAAAAGGAAATTTTATTCACAAACCATAAGAATCATTTACAAAAGGAAGGACAATTACATATCAATCTCAAAGGAGACCAGCCAACAAAATCAGTGGTTACACTTGTATATAGGGGGGGGGGAGGCCGACCCCGGAAAAGGGGGGAAAAAAAAGTTGGGAAAGGAGGAATAGGAGAAGTATGGGGGAGGTGAGGAGTAAAGGAAAAAAAGGAATGTGTGAAATGGAAGGGGAAAATAAAAATGGGGAGGGAGGGAAAAAGGGGTTGGTTTTTATAGTAAAGTTTTTTTTTAATATTAGAATTAAAAGTGGAGGGATGGTTCTGAGGGAGTTGTTATTTCTTGTATTACGTGTTGTTGAGATGGTGAGAAGAGTGTCAGTTTGAAGAGTAGTGTGTTTTGGGGGGGGTGAAAGTTTTTGTGTTGTATATTTTGTGGAGGTCATTGTTGTGGTATGAGAGGTATATGAAGAGTTCTGAATGCTGAGTTGAATGATGTGAAATTGATGTTCTTGATATTGTAGAATTGTTTGTAATTGTTCTTAAAAATCTGTGTTTTGTTTTTTTCTCTTGTTTGTGTGTGGTTGTTCATGTTTGTAAGTTAATTTTATTTTGGGTTAAGAGTCTGGTGGGTTTGGTGGGGGTTTGGTTTGGGGGGGGGATAAACAAAAACAATTAATTTCATATCAATTACATTAAGACATTAGTTATCATCAGAAATTGAAAACATATAACCTCCCATTCCAGAAATCATAGTAATGGTCCATTTACATTAATCTGATCATGTATGTCACATATATGATGGTGTTAGTCAATTCAAACACATAGAAGTTTATTTAATTTATGAACATGTGGGCAATGATTAAAACCATATTTGTCCACTTAGTCTATAGTGTTTTATCTTATCAAGTGAAGAGCATTTCCAATGTTTCTGTGTGTATTAATTTAACATTTTAAATATTGAGGGATTAATCATTATGAATCATATATGAAAGCCATACATTTTACTTATAGATCATGAGGTTAGCCAATCCAATATAGGGATTGCATTGATAAAATTTCTTAAAAGCAGGTTTTCATAGAATACGTATGACTGAAAATTACATGAAATATATCATAGATTCTTTACAGTAAGCAAATCGGTTACCATTAAGCATTGTTAAAGCAGTCTTAATATATTTATTGGGTCATTGATTAAAACTGATCTGTTAATCAAATGAAAGCCCTTTCCTATTATTCATCAAGTAAGTGAGTAACTTTATAATGGATCTCTTTCATATAAAGTTTATCTAGAATGTTTTAGGTAAAAAGAATTTTAACCAATTTTTATTATACAATTAATTTTATTCATTATCTTTCCATAACTTCATTATTATTAATTTGAAAATTATATTTTTAAAAACCCATTAAACATTACTCTTTTTCGTTTTAATCTTTCACTCTGCAGTTTTGTTTTTATCTGACAGATCTTGTAACATTTTTAAAACATCATTCACAAAAGAAACCTTAATATTTGCAAAATCAAAAATAAATACAGTAAGTTTTATTTAATTTTTATTACCTTAGTGTATCATATAAAAGTACAAAATACTTTAAAACTTGGACAGATAAAATCACCATTTTATATACTCTTATCAATGTTAATTTTTAATATCCCCATGTAACATGATCTTATTGTGGGTTTTGTGTCACGATGTTTCAAAGTTTATTCACTGTTGAAATTCTTTTAGAAGTAAAATATTTTTTTTTTTATATTTCAAAATGCAAAACAAAATAACAAATTATGCTTACATGTGATCGAGTTTGTTAGTTTTAACTTTAAATTCAGCTTAAGTTTTTTTTGATTGATTTTATTTCAAAGCTTCATGTAAACAAGATGTAATGATTTTAATAAAAGAATTATACAAAATTCACAGAAGCCTAATAAATCTGTAATTTCGTTGTTTTTTTTTTTGCCTTATATATATATATGTGTGTGTGTCTAAATCATAGCATTTTGTCCCTATACTATAATACATGACTTGTGAGTGGAAGAGTTTATTTAAAAATAGGGAAATCAAAGAGTTTGTGATATTTTGGTTTCTTATACTTATGTATCTAAACTGTAATGTTTTATCTTTATATTATAATAACTGACCTATTAGTGCAGTATTTATTACAAAAGTAAGAATTGTTAAAACTTTGTGACATTTTGATTTTGTACCCCTATATATGAAAACTGTAGTACTTGATTTTATGATATATATATATATGTGTGTGTAAAAACAAACAAAACTAACCTGGGTTTTAAATATAATTAAGTATTTAACAAGCACAATACAAAAAGTATGGCATATAATTCATAAAAAGTAATTTCTAGCAATCAATCAATAAAAAATTCAATTTCAATAAAGCAAATAAAATTTTTTGAATGTCTATGCCACATAAAATACACAGATAAAAAGTTTCATTTGTTTCAAAAATTGTTTGAAGTAAAACCATAAATGTAGTACTGTTTAACAATAATATTAAATTAAAATTATATAAAAACTAAATTAGTAACCTCCTGCGCTGAAGCTATTAAAAAAAGTTATTTACAAATGCAACGAAAAGGTTTTGATTTATATTCTATTGTTAAGTTTTCCATTCTAGTCATTATTAGATAAGTTGTCAAGAAAATTTCTCTCATTTTCTTTAAAATTTTTCCTTTGACATTACTAAAATATTATTTTCTTCCATTATTTTATTACATACATTTTGACGTAAATGCAACTTTTTCCATATTTAGAGTGTGTAACATATACGTTTTTCATTTATCATATATATAGACATTATGGATTACAGTCTATTTTTGGTATTTCATCTTGTACAGAATCCATGGTTTTATTTTGTAATTTAATGTTTTATGGAGTTGATTTTGTTTCATCACTAATTTATTATATATATATATACGTTGATACAAAGCGGGTCACCCATATAAAAGACATTTTGCGGGTTCATCTGTGTTAAAAAAATTTAATAATAATATAGCGATGTTTCAACTTGATCACACAAGTCATTTACTGGGTGATAAATGGTAGAAAGATGGTTGTAGAGGTACTACAATCACTGATTTAAAAAAAAACGTTAAAGTTCCACCAATAGTAAAAATGTTAAATTAAAATATGTTTTTTTTTTAATATTTCCAAATAAGAGGGAGATTGCATGTATCATTTCACTTATTGATACAATCTGGTCTTTTTAGTATCTCAATGGCATCTCTGATTTTACACTGGAAGAGATTATCACATCTGGATATGATTCTGGTACTAAAAAATCAATTTTATGACCTGAATTTATAGTATGGAGTGAGAGTGTAGATGATGATAAGTGTTGTTTAAATGTTTTAGCATATTAATTTCTCCTAACACTGATGGGATGATTGCTTATACCCATGTAAGAAGCTTTATAATTATCACATGAGATTTTATAAACACCATGAGATTCAAGAGGGATTGAATCCTTAGACGTGGTTATTATATTATTATCTTACTGACTTTTTGATGAGTAGAAAATGCTGTATTTATATTATAGCATTTTAATAGATGTACAATACTGTCTGTGGTTCCTTTCACATATGGAACCCAAATCCTAATAGCTGATTTATCTTCTTTTTGTTTTTTATTTTTGGCCATTTTGGGCTTACAATAAGGGTTTTTTGATATAATTATTATTATAACTATTTGCTAATAAAACACTATTAATATAATTTATTTCTTCTTTCAGATGTGACTTATCTGAAAGGTTACTTGCCCTATTTAAAATAGTTTTGGCTATAGAAATAATCTGAGTAGGGTGATGATGAGAATGTAAATGTAAATATCTGTCCTTGTGTGTATACATTCAGTAAATCAAGAAAGATAGACTATTCAGTATCCAGGTGAATGGTACATCAAGAAAATGAAGTATTATTTCAGTAAATCAAAAAAGATAGACTATTTGGTGTTCTGGTGAATGGTACATCAAGAAAAGGGAAGTTTTCCATCAGGCTCTGTCTTCATTGTAAATTTAATATGAGGATGCATGTTATTTAAATGTGAGAAAAAATCATCTAATTTATTTTTTCCATGTTGCCATATGACAAAAGTGTCTTCTATGTACCTGAGCCAAATAAGAGGTTTTAAATATGATGATTCTGAATCACAACTTTCTATATTTTCCAAGAATAAATCAGTTACTACTCCTGAGATAGGTTAGCCCATAGGAGTACCAATATCTGAGAAAAAAATCCTATGTAATGGTCATATATGTACACTCATGCAACAAAATCCAGAGTCTTGGAAAAGTTGCCAAAGCTGATCTAGATGAGGGATTGAGACCTTGAATCAGATCACACCTTAGCTCCTTCACCAATGCTCCCAGATTTACTATCTTATAAATGACATATATCATCTATACTCAGATTCCCTTCATTCCTGTGCATATATTGCCTATTTTCAAGTTCTCCTTGGCCATCAAGAATTGGGCTCCTCATATTGTGTGTCATAAAAGAAAATGCTTCATGATTGGACAAAAGGAAAATGCAAAGAAATGCCTTTTGGTATTCCCATGGTTTGGTATAAACCTAAGAACCACATCAGTGACTTATTTCTGACTGATCCATACAAAAGGCATCACCAAGAAAAAATAGCATATGATCCTATATCCTAATATTCCTTCAGCAATACAACCTATTCCAAACTCTGAGACACTCCCAGTTCCAGTTGTCAATGGTTTTATTTCTTCAAAGGACAAAGAAAATGAACATAGTGATCAAAAGTATTTTGATAAGATGCATGAGGAAATAATTATAGAATCTGAATGGTCTCCTTCTGATGCCCTGCAGTCATTAACACCTCAGAGGCTTCAAGAAAAAAAATGTACTTCACCAATCAGCTAAAGTATCCCATTTCAGGAAGCATAAACAAATTTTTGTGGACTTTTTTTCCAAAGACATTTTGTTTACTGTCATGATATCAGTAGTCTTCTCAGCCAGCTAGGTGTTACTACTTACAGTCCAACAGAATGATGGCTTTTTCTTGACAGCTGTAAACAGAGTCTGAAATGTATTGTCCTACACAAATGGTAATGTTTATGCAGTGGTTTAAATTGGTCATTCAACTCATCTGTGAGAAGATTATAATGACATAAAAATTGTCCTCGACTTACTAAAATATGAGGAGCATAACTGGATCATTTGAGTGGATATTAAAATGGTAAATTCTCTGCTAGGGCAATACAGAGGTTTCACAAAGTATTCTTGCTTTCTGTGATTGTGGAACAGCCAAGCAAAGGAGAATCACTGGAGCACAGAAGTAGTGGTCAAAACATAAAGCTCTGGAAGTAGAGATGCAAAATATTGTGAATGAACCTGTAGTTAATCAAGACAGGATCATTTTTCCCCACTTCACATCAAACTTGGCTTAATGAAGCAGTTCGTTCCGGCTTTAAAAAGAGAAAGTGAATGCTTTCAACATATTATTTCTGCTTTTCCTGCCTTGTCTTTTGAGAAGATAAAAGCAGATGTAGTTGATGGATCTCAAACTAGAATCCTCATATGTGGTGAAGAATTTGCCAGGAAGATAAATAAGGAGGAGAAAGCAACATGACAGTCTTTTGTAGCTGTTACAAAGAACTTCCTTGGCAACAAAAAAGCAGAAAACTATAAACTTTTGGTTCAAATGATGCTGTTGGCTTTCCATGACATTGGGTGTAATTTGGTGTTAAGATTCACTTCCTGAACAGTCACTTTGATAAGTTTTCCCCCAAAATCTTAGAGATGTTAGTGATGAGCAGGGAGAATGCTTTCATCATGATCTGAAGATGATAGAAGAGCATTATCAGTGGCGATAGGACATAAATGTGATGGCAGACTGGTGCTGGAGCATCAAACGATATTGTCCTCAACAAGTACATAAATGCAAGAGCTACAAATGCAAATTTTTGCCTGAATAAAATGTAAATAAGTTTTGCACAAATTTTATTATTAAAATAAATATTTTAATGTGTGATGCAATCATATCTTTTAGTGTATTAGTGTATATACTGTATTATATAAATTATTATATTTTTTACAAAGATGATGCCCAAGAAGACATTCTACTTCATTATGTTAAACTAAATGTTGAAATTTTTACAATAAGATGAAAACCTAAAATCCTGAATTAAAAAAACTGTAGCTTACAGAGAAAAACTAATGTCAGATTTGAAGTCAGCATACTCGAATTAAGTAACAACAAGTGTATTTGTGGATGCAACAAAAATTTTGTTCCCCAGTGTAATTTTAGCAATAAAATAATTAATAATTTGATTTTCCAACAAATAAACAATTTAATACATTCAGAATATATATTTCCTTAATGGCTTATATGATCACCATAATCTGTTATAAAATATTTCTATCTTTTAAAAGTTGTTACTCTTAAATAATTACTATATATTATCTTATACATAAGTTGATTCTTATTCAAAATTTAAATTGTATATTTCAATTAATTTGTATAGTAAACTTAGTACTCTGTCAAGATGATGTAGTGATGATGATTCAGATCAAAAAAACACAATTCTAAATACTTTAACTTATAAACATTAAATTTATTAACATATTATTTACAAAATTGTAATAATTATCTTTAAACTAATAAATAATTTAACAAATAACAATATAAAAATTATATAATAATATAACACAACAAAATTATTTAAACATTCAAACCTTTTTATATTCCTTTAATTGTCAAAAACTAGAAATTAACTATCTTGTTTTAATAACATAAAGTTTTATAGTTATAGCTTATATTATTCTCTTATCCAATAAAAGTGTATATACTGATTGTGCTATAATATAATATTATATGTTTACTATTTACAATCATTGATATGTAGAGCTTCTGTTAGCAAATATAATTTATAAAATCTTAACAACTCTAAATCTATAAGAAGATAAAAAATATGTATTTTCTTTAAAACAAAAATAATTTTATTTTAATATTCTAAGATATTAATATTCTTTTTGTATTATATCTTTTGACATTTATTATTTTTCATCTATTTTATTCTATGCCAATAAAATCTTAATTGACAATTATTGAACTATTGATTTTTAACATCCCACTCAATCTTCTTAATAGTCTTACTATTTAATTCTGTGAATAAATGAAAATTTTAAAAAATATATATTCTATACTTTATAATTATGAAAACTTATCATATTCTTAAATAACTTAATTTTAAATTTCATTATACCATCATGAATATTAATATAATATATTTTGGTACGTCATAAAGTAAAAATTTCTATATCTAGTAAAAACTTAAATGCTAACCTCCTATTTTCAATTTTAAATATGCTACTTTTTTTGCTTTCATTTTCAACCTATATCTGTTTCTTATATCTTTTATCAATAATAAACTATACAGAATTACAAACCAGAATCAAATACAAATACACTTTAATGAGATCAAATGTTAAATATCACAATATATACTTTAGCATTATATTTTTACACACATATATTTTATCCTCTTTAAATTAATACATGTTATTACTATTATATTTACCTAGATTACTCTTTATTCCCCATTATTCTAATCATTTAATTATGCTTAACAAAATAAAAATTCAAACAATTAATTATACACAAATAAATAAAATAAGTTAGTATTTTTTTACATTTAGCTATTCCCATATCTTCATAATAATTATTTAAATTATAAAACTTAATAACTATTCAAAACAATTATAAAAGTAGTAATATATATATATGTGTGTGTGTGTTGAAACGAAGATTTTCACTGGTAGCATATATAAAATACATATTTTGCGGATTCATCAAACTTCCTCCTATTTGGAAAGATTTTTTTAAAAAACATTCTTAAATTTAACATTTTTGCTATTGGTGGAACTTTAACGTTTATTTAAATCAGTGATTGTAGCGCCTCTACAACCGTCTTTCTACCTTTTAGCACCCAGTGGATGACTTGTGTGACCATGTCGAAATGTTGGAATATTAATATTTAAAAATTTTTAACATGGATGAACCCGCAAAATATGTATTATATATATATTTAAAGCACAATATGATTTTACTAAGCTTTATCCTTAAGGAGATTTAATTTCTATGGTAATCAAATTGCTTCAAACATTTTACAATAATTTACAGTTGGCATCCTCCTTCTATGCTCTATGCAAAATTCCAACATAAACAATTGTTCACAATTTGACATTTTATTTTTACTTGATAACAAAACTTATTTTCAACTTGATTAAATATATATTTTTATTGTAAACATCTTTCTTTTTATTGCAATATTAAATTTTCACAAATCCAGCATTATATTTTGCCATTTACATTATCCCATGAGTATTCCTTGCAAGTATTATACTTCATTCTAATATTTTCTACAACATTCCCTCTTAGTACAGATTGATATTGTCCTCAATATATGTGATATATATTTTAAACAATAAGATATTTATTTCATAAATTTGTTCAACTATTTTCATGAAAATTCACATCTATTCCTTATTATTTATCATCATTTATTATTTAATTTTATCACTCTCATAGTCCTTTTTAATCTCACTTTATCAATAAATAATCCACTTATCTTTTTTTTATAAGTGTCATAGCATTGGCCGGGACGTGAACCCGCAACCTGGGCAACTGCCTGCAAGTGCAAGGCAGTTGCGCTGACTTCTTGACCACCAATGCAAGATAATTCACTCAGTAGACAATTACAGTCTTATCAAAAATGAAGATAAAATATTCCTCTATTTTTTCTTTTAATTCATACAATATCAACACATTCGTCTAATTTTATATCATTCATCTATAATGTAAATTTCATCTCTATAGTTCATCATAGATAACTGTTTTACTAAAATAATAAACCATCTTCTAATATATTTTATGTGATTTAACTTATTAGCAAGATACACCTCTGCTTTCTCTTTTCTAATATTAAATCTAACTTTCCTTAGTTAAATATTTCCATTAGCAATATTTACTCATTTAATTTCCATCATCTTAAAGTCTTCATAATCCACTTTGTCATGAATATTTTTTCTTTTGGTTCATCCATGCATTACAATCCAGTCCTTTATAATTTTCATTACAGTCATGACATAGAGTTATCTCAGTGCACTTAGTAATTAGCTTATTATGTGTTAATTAAAGACTCACTAGTTTTCCACAAACTCCTTTGTTATCTTATAACATGTTTGCATGTATTACTTTTTTCTTCCATTGTTTTGGTACTTTCAGCAATATAATGATTCCAAGGATATTATTTTTCAGGTTACTGGATATTGATTTACCATCAATAGAGATTTAAAATTTCTTTACTCTGTAGTTTTCAAAAAAAATACTATAAAATAGCTTTAGGTTATTAAATAGATAATAATTAGTTTAATTATTAATTAGTTTAAGTATAATTGTGAACTAACAAGGAAAGCTGTAGAAGAGAATAAAAATCTAAAGAGTGTAAAACAACAATTTGGTATTGGTAAGAAATTTATATCTGCAATAAGAAAAAAAGATGACATTATTACCAAAAAGAGAGATGATATCATGAAATGTGTAGAAGACTTCTATCAAGTATTATATAGTAATAAAGAACAAGTACCTCCTATATATATATATATATATATATATAAAGAACAAGTACCTCCTATATATATATATATATATATATATATATATATTACATCTTCCAAATTGCCCAGAATTTTGAATGACAAAGTGAGACATGCAATTAAATTTATGAAGAAAGGGAAGGCACCAGCTAATGATGGAATTACAATTGATATATTAAAAGAAGCAGGTGAAGTAATAGAAATAATTTTAGCAAAGTTATGTACATAATGTCTAAATGATAAAGATGATCCAGATGATTGGAAGAATGCAGTATTAATATTAATAGTTAAAAAATTTAATAAAAAGATATTAGAAATTACAGACCTAGCAGTCTTTTATCAGTTTTATACAAAAATTTTACTAAGATAATTACAACTTGTCTGCAGAAAACACTGGATTTCCACCAACCAAGAGAATAAGCTGAATTTAAAAGTGGTTTAAGTATAGTAGATCATATTCAGATATTGAGATAAATTATAGAAAGGACAAATGAATATAAGTTGTGATTATGTTTAGGATGTGTAGATTATGAAAAGGAATTTGATTCTATAAACATTTTTTCAGTGATTAAAGCATTGGATCATCAAAGTATAGATTCATGATATTGTCATATTTTAAAGAATATTTATAAAAATGCAAGAGCAACAATTATATTACATAATGATAGTAGGAAAATCAACATTGAAAAGGGTGTAAGACAGGGTGACTTCATATCTCCAAAACTTTTTACAGCAGTGCTGCAAGAAGTATATTGGGGATTAAAATGGGAAGCTAAAGGAGTGAAAGTAAATGGAGATTATTTAAGTCATTTAGATTTTTTCAGATGATGTAGTTGTTTTTGCAAATAATGCTTTAGAGCTACAGGAAATGTTTCAGGAGTTATCAAATGAAAGTAGGAAAGTAGGACTAAAGAAAAATGTTAAAAAGTCTAAAGTAATGTTTAATAGGTTTTCTCAAAATATGAAAATAAAGATTGATTATGATGAGTTAGAAGAAGTTAACAGTTACAAATACCTTGGTCAAATTATTAATACAGATGGAAATCTATTGGATGAAATTAATCATAAAAATAAACTTGGTTGGAGTGCTTTTGGTATAAATGACTTGATACTAAAAGGAAATATGCCTATGTGTTTGAAAAGGAAGGTTTTTAATAAATGTGTTTTGCCAGTTCTTACTTATGGATCTGAGATTTGGACACTTAATAGAAGAGCAATACAAAGACTTCAGACCACTCAAAAAAGTATGGAGAAATGCATGTTGGGAGTAACAAGAAGAGATCAAAAACACAATGTATGGTAAGAGAAAAACAGGTGTTCCTGTCCTTATTGAAAAAATTAAAAGACTGAAGTGGAGTTAGGCTGGACATATAGTTAGAAGAGATGATAATAGATGGACAATTGAAAATTTAAACTGGATTTCAAGAGAGTGTAAAACACCCAGAAAGAAACCATATGTGAGATGGATGGATGAAATAAAAAAGTGTGCAGGGGTGATGTGGAGAAGAGAAGCTAAAGATAGGAAAAAATGGATTGAACTTGGAGAGACCTTTATCCTGCAGTGGATTGATAATGGTTGATGATGATGAATTATTTTACTTTTTAAACTAAAAATTATAATATTTAAAAAATTTAAACTGATTTTTAAGGAAGTACTTTCTTCCTATCTATGTATTTTTTTAATCAATCTACTTAAAAAATACTGTCTGCTTATTTTTAATACCTTTCACCTCACAATATCTCATTAGTCAATTCTTTTAATCCTTTTAAAATAAATATTTAATTAGTAACAAACAGTTTGAATAATTTTTAAAGCCAATAATACTTTTAAAAACATTTATTATTAAAAAAAGATAATATCTTTAATAAAATTAACAAAAAAATACAATTAATTTTAAACTAATATAAATAATTTTTGATTTTATCTTGTATAAACTAAATCCTCAATTGATTCTATAAATCTTTTTACCACAAAAATAATAAAATAAATATTATATTAGTCATTTATAAAAAATAAATTTAGATTTTGCCAGAAATAGCCATATGCACACAGACATGATTACCTACATCTAAAATATATATTATTTATAAGATTATATTTAAAGTTCTCTATAATTTTAAATATCATTAAATAATTAATTATTAACAAATACTATTATTTTTTATTTCATTATTTTTTATCTTTTATATGCTTTTAAAATAAGTACTTCAACCAAGACGTAAAGAATTTATACTAATTCAATTTAACAGACTTTAGGTTCTAACCCTAAACACCCAAGATAACCTTTATCTTTCTTGGTTTAACAACTAAATACATCTAGTTTAGAAAGAAGAATTCCCCTAAATTTAATTCCAATTTAATATATGATTGGGTGTATCAATATAAAAGGGTACAATATATAAATATAACAACACGTGAAAATTTTTACAAACATATTTAAATAATAATTGAACTGCCCTCTAGCTGCGAAGTTCGATAGCATTTTACAATAAGAGAGTGACCACCTCTTACTGTCTTTTAGAACTTTTTATGTACAGCCATCTTGAACTATTACCAGCCAGAGTTCCAATTTAAATCAGTCTTTCTATCTTTTAATGTAAATTGATCTTTAATCAACTGATATTAAATATATAGAGTGGAAATCTTTCATTCACTTCTAAAACTCTATAATCAATTAACACGTAATTGATTATAGAGTTTTAGAAGTGAATGAAAGATTTCCACTCTATACATTTAATATCAGTTGATTAAAGATCAATTTACATTAAAAGATATAAAGACTGATTTAAATTGGAACTCTGGCTGGTAATAGTTCAAGATGGCTGTACATAAAAAGATCTAAAAGACAGTAAGAGGTGGTCACTCTCTTATTGTAAAATGCTATCAAACTTCACAGCTAGAGGGCAGTTCAATTATTATTTTATTTTTATTATTATTATTATTATTATTATTATTATTATTATTATTATTATTATTATTATTATTATTATTATTATTATTATTATTATTATTATTATTATTATTATTATTATTATTATTATTTAGATATAAAGGTTATAGAGTTGACAAAAATTATGTTGTGGAAATGGGATAGAGCAGATTATGTGTAAATTTAGAGTGGGGAATGTAAAAGAAAGTGGGTAACAGGTTTATCTGGGCATAATTGCTGAGATATTCTTGACTTCGTTTAAGGAGAAGCCATAATACATCACATAACATCACATGTTTGTACAAATTTTCATGTGTTGTTATAGTTATTCATTATTAAAATATTATTTATCATTATATATATATATTGTACCCTTTTGTTTAGGTTAGGATGAATTGTTTAAATCAATTTACTAAAAAAAAAATAATTTAAAAGCTATTTAAGGGCATGATGTATATAATGTGTTGATGATCTTTTAAAAAATCTAGTTAAAGCAAATAAGAATATTTACTGTATAATATTGTGTTAATCTTTTAAAAAACAGTTAATCTAAAGATAAATTATAATATTCTATGGTTGAGAAAACTGACCATAATAAATACTGCATTAATAAGTTTTGTAAATAAATGTTTAAAGTAAATTTTAAAAGTAATAACTTAAAGTTAAATAAATAGACTATTTAATAATAATAATTATATTTAATAATTGTACTTAAAAAAATTATTTAATTAAAAGTGATAATATGGGAGACAAGTGCACATTCGATTTTATAATATTAAAATAATTATTCTAAATTTTGCTATAATATTATTTTTATATAATATTTTATAAATTAAATCATTTATTTTATTTTCAGTTAAATTATAATTGTTTCATTTATTTTGAAAGTCATGTGATGTGTAGATATTCACACGTGTGCTTATGTAGTTTTTTTTAGTAAAATTGCAAAACTTTTAAAATTCTAATGTAAAATTTAAAAATAGTATATTTGTCTATTTCAGAATGAAAATGATATTAGCTGTTATAAATATTAAGTTGGGTTTTTGAAACTAATCTAATAAGTAAAATTAGATTTTTATTTTGTTTTGAAAAATAACTACGTTTTAAAAGAAGGCTAAAGGTAATAATAAATATTATGATATGACTTTAAAAGTTATTTTAAATTGTTTAGTAGGTGTAAATAAAATATGAAAATTAACTAAGAATTAAATAATATAATAAATAATAAATATTTAGTAAATCATTATTTGTAATTTTAATCCTGCATTATCGGCCAGGGATAAATAAGCTAAGCATTGTTTATTTAACCAATCAAATGTGTGATTTGTTCAGGTATAAAACAGGTGCACAATTATTTCTCGAGGTACTACTACTATTGTCATTATTATTACTACAACTTTGGTTAACTAAGTGTACCAATAATAGTCAATTTTATTGATTTTAAATTCTAAAAGAGAGTACATTATATTATTAAAAGATCATATAATACTGAGATGTGAGGCTAAAAGCTAAGTAATTCCTTACTAACCAATTTATTAAACCTAATTTTAACATCAAGCTAAACCTAATTTTAACATCAAGCTAAACTTGAATAAATCATCATTAAATTTAAATTTATGTATAGAAATGTTGAATTATTATTTTTCTATTAGGCACATAATTTTGCCTATATCAATTGGTCATATAAATTTACTATTGAATTTAGCAAATTGGACTTCACAGAGGAGGTTTATAAAAGTCCGCTGAAAATTAAAATTAAAGAAATATGAAAATACCTTTATTTGGAGGACTCATTTTAAAATAAGTTAGTAAATTTTTAAAAAAACCTTGAAATTTGATCAAAGAATTATTTTAAGATGCTGAAGTATTTCTTTATGAAGAAATATTTAGGAATATATTTTAAAATCATCATAATAATTTTAAAGATATAAAAATTAAGATCATTAACAAAATGCTTCATATTGTATTAAGAAGAAATCTTTAAAAATAAGTTAATTATTGTATGCTGGTCATACAAAAGATTTCAAAAATTATTTATGGAAATATTTTAAACTATGTAGTAAATACTGAGGAACACTAAGTTTTGTTGCTGTATCAAAGAATATAAACTGACAGGAAATCTGAGTAAAAGTAGCAGAACTTTTAAAAATTATTTTCACATCTAATATGAAAAATACTTTCAATTATTATTTTATTGACTGAAGGTGTTTATGAACTATTATTTTAAAAAAACTTTAGAAGCAAAACCATGGTTCTTTATAAAGCAATCCGGATATTTTACAAGTCGACTTACCTTTGTTTTTTTTTATTTTCAAAAAAAGTTGTCATACATTTTGTTAAAGTGGAACCCTCAGAGCATGCTTGTCAGGAAAAGTTTTGGCAATAAGTGCTGTACCAGAGGGAAGGAACAAGAACATTTTCTTTAATGAACTTTTAATCAATGGAGTTTCTTTTTCGTAAATATGGTCTTAAATTTATATTCTTACTAACTTTAGTATTTTATTTATAAGTTAGAGATAGGAAAAGAACATAGAAATATTAAACTATTTATTAACATAGTATTTAGATTTTTAATATTAAAAATATTTAACAATTAAAAAAATAAAACATAAGATTTTAAGTATGAAAGTATTGAATAAAGGATATACTATGCAAGTTTTATTATTTAGTTCATGAGCCAGGAATGTCAATTAAGTGGTTAACTAGTGAAGATCACTTATAGTAATAACTGTAGAAATATTAATAATTTTATAATGTTTTTTAAATGATCAAAATATGTCATTTTGTGTGTAGATGTGTGAGAATGTATATCAAAACATGATGCATACACATAGATTATAGGAGTTTATTTATTTTTAAAAAATATGCATACTTTTATTTTATATTATAATTATATTTTAATGTAGTGGGAATATAGTATAGGATTCTATCTTAACTGAACTTAATATTTATTTTAAATGATTAAAGTGTTATATCGATACTGATTGTTTATATTTTAGTCTAAGTGTTATCAAAAAAATGGAGTAATCTTTTCTTATTGAGCAGTTAGATCATTATTTATATGTGAATTTATTTATTGCTATAGAAATGTGGGAAGAATTTTAGCAATGTAGAGTGATAGATCTCTAAGGAAGTTATAAGGATAGTGGCTTGGTAGTAAGTTAAATGAAACCAAGGTAATATTTTATGTAGGATTTATTTATATGGGAATAAGAATAATCAATAATGATGATTATGCAAGTATAGATAACTTAGCCCTATAGCTTGTATATTTTCCATGGCAGTGTTTTCTGTATGTTGAAGTTGAATGTTCCACAGAGCTAAATAACTAGCCTGGTCATTATATTTAGTAGTGGAGGTTGTTAGACAAAGAAGTCAGCCCTCATTTCTTATACTTTATTATCATGATGATTATTTGATAGAGGTACTATTGAGTTAAAACTCTAGTTTATTCCATATACCTACCTATTTATTCACTATCAAAATTTCTTGTAGTACATCATGTAGGATTGTATTTAAAACATGAAATGATGAATAAGTTTGGAAGTGCAGGATTGTTATTAAAAAGGATAAGATAGGTTGTCTTACTTAGAGTCAAGAGAGAAATAAATACAAAGATGATAAGAATATGGTTTCTCAGTAAAAGAATCATAAAACTTTTCATATTTGAAATTGATTTTTTTTATAAAGATGGATAAGTGATAATTAAGGTGGGTATAAAAATATTGATTAATTATTAAGTTTTTTTTTAAGACTTACTTATGATGCATATTTTTGACAAGTAAAATGATACAACTAAATTGTGTTAAACGAATACAGATAATCATAAGTTTTGTAAAAGTTATTCTGTAATTACGATACACTAGCACATACATTCCCGTTGGTATTAGATTAATAATTAGTAAGCAGTCTAATTTAATCACCATGTTATTAATTAAATTTATTATTCTTAAGTTGGGAAAGACTACATAATGTATTAAATTATCTTAAAAGAATTAAGTACTAGTAATAGATAAATAGTACATTGATTACTTTTATCTTATATTTTAAACTTACTAATTTAATGAAAATGTAATAGAGATATACTATGATAATATTTTTAATAATAGATATTTTTTTATAAAACAATGTTCCATATCCCATATTTTATTTTGTTTAATTTATTTTGGAAAGTACAGAAAATGTGACTAGATAAAGTTCATTATTGTTGTAAATAATGTACATAATGTATTGTTGAAGTTGTTAATAAAATTTGTTAAGTTTGTTATATAAATTTTGGTATTGACTCAATTTCTCCATATCACAGTTACATAATCACAGATAACTTGAATTAAGATATAATATTTTCACAACTGAAATAAAACTATTATTTAAGAATTATAATATTTTCTTGATATGATTTTTTTTAAGAAACTTCATTTATTATATCATTATTATGATCATAAAGTATTTACACAGAATTGTAGTATTTTTATGGTTGCCACATATTCTCAGATTATAAGATTATACCACATATTTATTTAAGATGCCTTATGGATAATAAAAGATTACATTATATTATTATTTATTATTATGCATGATTAGTATTACAATGATAAAAGAGAGGAGATTAAAGTATACATTGAAGATTATTATTATTATTTAATTATTATTAGTATTAGTCAGACGTAGTTAGGAATGATATTAAATCCCTTATCATGCTTGATTAGAAAGATTATAATTGCCTAGAAATATTTTAAAAGAACCTGAGATTATTTGAGCTAGGTTATTTAGATAAAGAGATGAGGATTATTAAATTGAGATAATTTTAATTAATTAAGTAATTATTGAAGACGTAGGAATGCTATAGATTTATTGTTTGAGATAATAGAAGGAATAGTTATCTTATACCATTGAGTTAGTATCTTATGGGATATTGGCTCAATGTATTCATCTTGTCACTTGTAAACTCACTTTATAGTCTCATGATTTTTATTACATATTTATTTATTTAATTTATGAAACAAAACTATATTATTATTTATTAGTTAGAGCTAGTTTAATAACTTACAATATTGGAGAATAAAATACTAGTTTTCTACTTCACCTTTGATTAGTAAGTAATTTACATTGCGCTTTACGCAAAAAAGTGAAGCTTGTCTCAATCTTTTGGTTAGATACATTTTATATGAACATGATTATTTATCTGAGTTAGATCAATTTATTATTATTACATATTTCCTGAAAGTGAGGGTACTACAATATATATATAATTAAAATAATAAATTTAACGTTAAATTTATTATTTCAATTATAATTACAGTTTTGTTTTTAATTAACGGACATTTTATTTATTTTATATATATTCTTCATGACGTATTATTTCATTTGGCTCACTTTTAGAGAGAATGATATCAGACAAACAATATTTCATAATTGAAACATTATATTCATATTTGATATTATTTATTTGTGTGAATGTTTATTGTTTTAAAATAAGTTTGTTTAAAAATTATCTATTTACAAATAATATTTAGGATTCAATTCCTGTATATTTTGTTTTATTTATCTTTAGAATATTTTTTCAGACTTACATGGAAATGACGTGATGATGATATTATTATTATTATTATTATTATTATTATTATTATTATTATTATTATTATTATTATTATTATTATTATTATTATTATTATTATTATTATTATTATTATTATTATTATTATTATTATTATTATTATTATTATTATTATTATTATTATTATTATTATTATTATTATTATTATTATTATTATTATTATTATTATTATTATTATTATTATTATTATTATTATTATTATTATTATTACGTTTCAATAAAGGCTTTATTGATCTCAATGGTTTACATAAGTTTACATCTAGAAAATTTGAAATTTAACATACAATGAATATTAGGGTATACACATATAAATGAATTTAGTGGTT
>JAQFVV010013165.1:60466-225474 GCA_028023455.1 Epiperipatus broadwayi
CTATGGATGATGATGATGATTATTATTATTATTATTATTATTATTATTATTATTACTACTACTACTACTACTACTACTACTACTACTACTACTCCTACTACTACTACTACTACTCTCTACTGCTGCTGCTGCTGCTGCTGCTGCTACTGCTACTACTACTATTATTATTATTATTATTATTATTACATATAAAATGTTTACAGAAATAATTCCATGCATGATACTATCTGAAATAAATATCAAATATCAAATTATCACACTTATTGTGATTTGATATTTGATATTTATTTCAGATAGTGCTATACACTGGAATTATTTTTGTATATATTTTATGTTGGAAATTTCAAAGTTTAATATAACTCATATTTGTCTTTGAATAAGTATAGTAAAAATGTTTGTCTAGGAGCAGATTAATGTCATTGCTTATATAAATTTCAGTGTCTATCTTTAAAATAGCCTGTGTTTCAATATTTAGTATCTTTGCAGCTTGCAGTTCAAAGAGATGCCTTTTTTGAATTGGTTGTTTTGAGATGTGGACTTTAATATATCTATTCACAGAGGGTATAGCTGAAAATGTTTAATATTTGAAGTGATTTGACATATTTAATGTTGTAGTGTCACATAGTAGAGCAAAGCACTTATGACCTGTATGTTTGTCTATGCATGCATTGCTGTTAAATTCATATGTAGTTTGTAAAATAATATATTACAAAAAATCGAGGTATAGAAATTGTTATGTTTATACTATGTAATGAGTGGAAATGTAGTAAATAAAAATATTTCAACTCAGAGTTTCAAGCTCCTATAGCTATTCCCTCCACTGTACACAACTAATAAACATGGCTACATATATGTTAAAAAGATAAATTATCTATATACATATTTCATAGTGAATCAGCACTCATCAGTTGATCCAGATCATCATCTCCCACACTTATATATAAAAATCCTCAAACTTTAATGGACAGGCTTCAATCTTCTCTGCCCTCCAACTCTACCACCATCTATATCATTGAAAATCTGATGATGAAAGGTTCAGGGCTCATATTAATGTTAATATTATTGTCATACGCATGACTTTAAGTCACTCTGGCCTCTCACATATAGAACTTTAATAGGAGTATGACAATAAAATTGCCATTAACGAAGAAACTTTGAATATTCCATCATATTTTCAATGATATGGATGGCTGATGAGATGGAGGGTGAAGATTATTGAAACCTTTCCATTAGAATTTCAGTATTTCCTATCTTAATATAAACTGAAAACAGATTATATATGTGTTGTGGGAGATGATATGGACCAACTGATAAATATGAAATACATAAATTGGAGATCATTTTTCACATATATGTGATCATGTGTATTTATTATATGAGATGGAATAGATGGCTGTATGGAACTTAAAAGTCTGAGTTCAAATCCCTTCTAATTGCATTAAATTCACTATAAAAATATGCTTGTATTAGAATACTAAATAAAAGTATATAATAAAATAATGTGTTTCCTGTGTTAAGCAATCATATTTGAATAAAGAGTAAAGGGGTTGTAGTGTAGAAAATGGAGATTAAATAAAACATATTAAATGATTATGCTTATAATTATCTTATTAATGCACATTTCTTGGTTTCTTCATCAAGATTTCTTAATATATTTAGATCACTTAACATATAATGAAACTGTTACACATATTTAAGGTATTAGAAACATATGAGTTAAAATTTTATTTCATACTCCAAGAATGTATCTGACAACTTATTCTGTTGTCTATTCATATTTTTATTATTATGTATTTTTTTGTATTTGTTACATAAGTAATATTTACTGAGGCTATAACCTCGATAATATGCGTATAAAATGTGATAGTAGGGACCTCTACAGGTGTTATAACCACAAGCTTACGCTATGGAAGAAAAGAGGGGAACATTATATAAATAAAATCTATTTTATATTTGTTTAAATTGTTATGACTTTTGTATTTTATTCATATCATCATATAATTGAGTAAATTTACAATAACATAATATTTTAATCCACTTTATATTTCACTTTTTTTTTTAAAAAAATTACAGTTTAATTATTATTATTGAAGTAGTCAAGAATAATTGGAGAACCAATGAAGAAGAGTTTAGTTATTTAGTTATTATAATTTATTATCTACAATATAGTTAAGTAAATAAATGTATACATATTATAATCTTATTTATAACAAAATTACAAGCAGTGTTGAGGAACTGGCAGAAGAAGCTATATAAAGTACTATTGTAAATCAATAAATAATCAAGTAAAAGCTGAGCACTTTCTTATTGCCTCATAAATCAATATACTAAATTTACATAAATATTTAGTTGGGTAGAATAAAATGCTCTTTATTATCTAGCTGCATGTTAAAGCATTGGAATTTAATTATCTGCATACTTTAATAATTATTTAAACCCTGAAGCCCTAACCAATTTTTAGTGTTTTTGTTTGGCCTTACCAAACATATTGATTTGATAGTAAATTAATCTATTCATTGTCTGTTACAATATATATATATATATATATATATATATATATATATATATTATTAAAAAACCAGTTAATACTTAGACAATCCCAATATTGATAACAATCAACAATCTCAAACTGTCGTCAAGGCAACCTCCTTTTAACATATATATATAGAGGTGTGTGTCTGTGTGGGGGGGGTGCCTTTTTTTCCCCCCCCCAACACCCCCAACCCCCCACCCCCCCCCCACACCACAAGGGGTAAAAAAGTAAAAAAGAGAAAAAAAAAAAAAGGAACTTTAAATATTATTTTTTAATATTTTTTTTTTTATATATATTCCCCATCATCCCCTTTTTTTTTTTATTTATTATAATTAAATTTATTTATTTTATATTTTAAATACTCCTTATTATATTTAATTTTTTCACCCACCTCCTCCCCCCCCCCATATAACAAATCCCCCTTACTGTCTGTATTGTGTAAATAAATATATTTTTAATGAACATTAAAATGCCCACCCTCTAATATACAAAAATATAAATTAATAAAAATAAAAAATTGTAAGAATTTAATCAAGGGGCGGAAGAGAGGGAGTACCCTAGGGATGTATAAAGTCATGATAGAGTAGTCATGGGGTGGGGGGGGATGGAGCGAGCGAGTTGGAGTAGATCTAAAAAAAGGGGGGGGGGGGAAGGGGGAGTGGGTATTTGAGAAAGGGGGGGGGTTATTACGGTACAGTGTGTGTGTGTAAAATTAAAGAAATTCTAGTATCATACCATTTGTCATCATTCTCACTGAGAATAATTTTTGTTCAGCAGTCAAAACATTCTATTTAACGTTTTTTTTACAAGATTCCCATCCACAGATATAGAAATTTTCTCCATCAGAATTTGTGATTTGTGATATATTCTAAAATTAATTTCATCTTTTAATCATAAAAATCTTCATTGAAATAAATATATAAATCAAATCACAGCAACGGGTTGTTAATATTGTATAGGTTTATTTAAAAATAGGCTGTAGTGATTCAATTTACATATAACAACTCATTAGTTAGTGGCACTTATGGTTTAATATATATATATATATATATATATATTGTGACAGTCAGTCTTAAATGACTGACACAAAGATGGCTGCAAGCATAGTTGCAGCCTGAATAAACATATATATATAAAATGAAACAATAAAAGATTGGTCTGTGTGAGTAAATTTTCACTTCGTTTGTGCACAAAATATATTTTAAATTAAAAAAGATAAATGGTGACGATACATTTTAAATGTACAATCATATACATTTAAAGTGAAATGCATATTTTTTTTTTCTGTTTTAATAAATGTGTCATTTTTGATATGGTGAAAGGGATATAAAATTATACTGGGAAACTTAAATGTAAATAACCCAGCAACTAAATATGTTTTCTTTTTAAATTATCAAATTTTGATGTATAATTTTATTTTTGGATTACGTGTTGAAAATAAATTTATGTACAAAGTTTTTAAAATAATGTTAACCTTGTTACAACACGTAATCTTTATAAAATTTTGGTTTTCTTTGTTAATTATGGCTTTGATGACTGCAGGCAAGTCAGTGACTTTTCTCTTTTGTTATAATATTTTTAGAGAAAATTGTAAAAGCATATAAATAATCATTCGGCTTGACACCTGCAGATTAAGAATTAATTAAAACATGGGATAGGAATGTGAATCACTAATGGTTTAAAAGAAAATTCTTAAACAGATTTAAAAAGATAAAAAGAGTTTTAATTAAACTAATTAAAAAAATTGAAAACAGCAATAGTTTGTAGAGGGGACCCCTGTAATGAGGGGGATGTATGTGCTGATCAGATGATATAGGGGATTTTAAATTAATTGATTCATTCAGTCAGTTTGACATATTGAATTCAGTTGAGTTGAAGACAGGCAGTTCAATGCGTGAAGTTATAACCAAGTGACTTATTTTTGTTGATGATCGGTGCAAGCATTCATTTATGCAGAGAATGTTTTTTTTTTGTGACTTCATTTGAATTTACTGAGACGTTTGATTTTACTTTATAATTAGCAACAAAGAGTATATAATTGATAGTAAAAATTTCAAAGTCATTGCAAGCTGTAATCATGTCCAATCCGATGAAATAAAGAACTGCAGATAGAAATCTAGAAACGAATCGGGAATGTGACCAGAAAAAGTTTGCTGAAAGAAATAGATTCAATAGAAAGATATCACAAGTTATTGAAAGAATTAGTATAATTTCAACGAGAAATCATCTTAACATGGATCCATTTGATAATAGGAAATCAAGACTGAATAGTATTTCCCCAGTGAACCTGGAGTAGAGAATCTGCTTTGGTGCATTCGCACTGCTCAAGATCTATGTAACCACCAAGTTATGTGACTCTCTGTCCATTCGAAAAATGTAGCTGCCTATGAACCATTCTGCCTGCCATCCATAGAAGAGACCCCTTCGATTGCCTGCTCAAGATGTATATATCTCCTTCACAAGCCCTCAGCCCAGAAGTAAATGAAATCTACCGGAAGTAAAACCCTTTATAATTCTAAATATAATTATTTTTTTTGTGTGTATGATTTAAATATTTTTACGAATGCTTTGTTTTTCTTTTTATTGTTATAACTATTAGCACAGAGTGAAAATTTACATAATATTTTATATGTATTTGACCAATGATTTTTCTTCTATTATTATTAATTCTATACGTGAGTCAATAGATTTTATTACCAAAATAATTTTAGTATATTATGAATGTTTTAGATTAATGATTTAAGGAAGGTAGATTACTCATAACTTTAGATACACACAAGTGGTTGACATTAGCCTGTTTGCCCACTTTAGTCTTATTTTGTTACATAAATATCCACTACGGGCAGGATTAATTTACAGTCAATAACTGTTCTTTTCTTTAAGAATGTATAGTATAAAGAAACAGGTGATTAAATCTACCTTCCCAGATATTTGAAAGGATATGGAGTGCATGCATTCATTTATAGATAACTCTATTTTTTTTAATCCACCACATGCAGGATTCAGTATGTTATTACTTACCGTAAATGCATTCCAATCAGTATGAATTTGTTCTATCTGCTACATGCAGGATAATAGTAATGGTAAAAAAATAAGAGAATAAATAAATCTATTAGTTCCTTGTTTGGATGATCCGTTATGGGCAGGGTCGATTGAGGAACTCTCTTATTCAAATATATATTGCGGTTGAATAATAACACCAAATAATAAATCCTTATTAAATTAAAAAAAAGGCAGAGGGTTATTTAACGAAACACGTATCTACCATGGATCGTATCATATATATATTGCAATCAAGTATAGAATATATCTTATAAAATGCTATAGAGTGTGCAAACGAAGATGAAACTAAGACCATCCTATCCCATGGGGTAAATACTTAGATTTTAAATTGGGGTTTTTGATTAAAATTTCATAGTGTGTTTGGTATTTATATATTTTTGTTATTTATTTGTAATATTATAAAATTAAGGGCTAAATAAATGCGGAGATAAAATATTAAAATTTCAACATTGTGCTGTGTAATTAGTTAAGATTTTATCGTTTATCCTCCTTTATTAGCTAAGCAGCAAACCAATTTCCTGAGATAAAGAGTAGATGAGCTAGCCTGGGATTGATCTCTATCAGGACATAGAGTAATTCATTAGAATATCCATCTTTCTAGTGATGTATTAAGTAAAGCATCAATATTATTGATTTTATTAAGTCAAAAGGGACTAACCCTTATCTAAATTATGCAGCCGTATCCCTCTGGGGAGGGAGCAATCTTTTCTTGGTGAACCAGATCTTTCAAATGTATGAGTGTAATAATTTACTTTTATGATGCAATTTTAGAAAATAATTTGTTGCTCTGTTACATAACACGCATTCCATGCTCAGTGTGTGTGGATATACATAAGAGGCTTAAACAGACTGGTACAATATATATATAGTTTTTGTACCTCCAAAATCTTTGATAGTTTGAAGCACTATCTTACAATTAAATTAGCACAATTATGTGTCTGTTTATTTTTATTATGTTTTAATTAATTTATTAAGTTGATAAATTATAATTCAGTTTTGACTTTTATGCTAAAATAATATTTATTAGAAAATTCAAAAATCTAAAGATATTTTTTGTTCTATTTACTTATAGCTTATAATATATATTTCAATCAATTAATATCTTGTCTAAAACACCAATAAAATGAATATATTCAGATTTTTTTTAAATGTTTTTTATTCACATGGGTATATATTTTTATTATTTACATCCATTGATACATATATGTCAAGATAATGCCTTGGAAAATCATTTTCTGCAATATTTAGAACTTAGATAACATAATAAAAATGCTAAGACAATCTCAAATTACTTTATTATTTATACGTTTAATTTTATGGTTTAAGTTGTAATTAACAATAAACTCTTTGATGTTTCACTAAAACAATAATAATTGTAAATCATATTCTTACTTATTTGAAATAATCAGAAAATTAACGCTATCTTCAGAATTTATAAAAATTAAATATAAATTTGTATAAAGATTAATGTAGCAGCTGGTATAATTACTTCTATGTTTATGAAAATTATGCTTTTCTCTTATAATGCAACCTAACAGAAAAAAATTATAAATTATTATTAGATACTCAATCATTCTTTCTTACAAAAACAAAAACTACAAGTTATTATGGTTTTCTATCTGCCATTGGATATGGTAAAAGGATCAATACGATGATAATAACATGAAATTATTCTTAAAATTATTGGTTTATTTTTAAAAATATTGAGCAGAGAAAAAAAAATTGAATATCTTCAAAGTATATTAGGATGCTTTATAATAAGACTTGTATAATTATATTTTTTTAAGTGTCATAGCATCGGCCGGGATGCGAACCCGCAACCCGGGCAACTGCCTGCAAGTGCAAGGCAGTCGCGCTGAACTCTCGACCACCAATGCAAGACATTGTATAATTATATTTAGGCCCAATTTTAACTGAAATCCAGCTCACAAAATATTTTTTCTGAATAATAACATTTAAGAATTGTTAATAAATCATAAATATTTAAAAGTGCAGAGGCATTTTTCTAAAGGAGTTAAGAAAATAAATTCATTTTCCATTAGCTAAAAAAGAAACGTAATTATATTAAAAATTAATCAAATTAATTATTAATATAAATTAAAGAAAATGCTAAAAAGAATAAAATAATAGCTTTTTAAATATTTTTTATTTATTGAAATAATTAATTTTGTATTAAATAATACAAGGCTACAAAAATAATAATTATTTTTATTGTTACTATTGCTATTTAAATTTTAAAATTAATTTAATTTGTAAATAAATTAGAAACTTAAATGTAAGTAGAAATTAAAAGTTTATATCAACGATAACTTTAAATAATGAATTAAATCCTAAATACGTACATATACACGCATAGTATATGCATATTTGTAAATACAAGCTATATGTAACATCTGACTTTATATATATATATATAAGTTTATAACCGTATTATTTATTGGTTGTCAATATGTTTTCGTGGAATATATTTCTTTCTTTTATCATGGTTTAAAAAATTTTAATTTATTTATATGAATGAAAAAAAGTGGAGACAATGACTCTGCATTAAATATATGTTATGCTGTAAATTGATTCATCTTAGAGATATTAAAAGAATCAAGGCAGGCAAATTCCTAACATTCACTCCATACTGCTATTATTATAAGATTATTCATATGGTAAACGACCACTGATGGGCTGCTTACCAACATGCATTTTCTAGCATAGTGAGTTTTCTAGATTTTATTTCTGATTTCAAGGTCAAGAACCATCGAGTTTATCTTCAGTTTCCTGATAGTTCTTATATAAAATAGCAGTTAAGTTTTATTGAAATCCAGATTAATGTTGGGAAGTAACTTTTTTGTAGATATTTATAATCATAGCAAATAAAACTAAATTATGTTTCTTATTCTCAGAAAGCTCTCGGTTTTATATAAAAGGTAGTGATGGGCAACTGAAGAAAGAAAATGTTAAGAATTTCCTGATTGTAGATCCAGGCTGCCATTTAGTCATTTTTTTTTATTTACATACAACTGTAGATCACTTTCATGTGAAGAAAGATTGCTTAGATTGGAAGAAGTTAAGAACATTAAATGGTACATTGTTGAACATTGGGAAGTAAAAAAAAAGATGAAAAGAAAACTGATCACAAAAGTGAGCATAAAATTTAATGCAATGAACGAATATTGGAAGGATTAATGTATTTACAATATACTCTACATAACGTTAAAAAAACAATACATTGTAGAAATTGATGCTGTTCAAGTATATGGTTATGGGATAATTAGTTATTCAACTTAAGGAAAGATATCAAATGCAGATAATTCAATCATACTTACAATTAGTTATAATTTTTGTTGTTACAACAGATTAATTTCTATTCAACACATTCTTTAAAACACCAACAGCTTAAAAACCTAATCTAAATATATATAGTTTCAAAAGACTTTATAGAATGATAAGTTTACAAAACAATACTTAGTAATACATACATAAGATAGAGTAAGAAAGTCTATGAGGTTTTAAAAAAGAAAGATATGTGTTTTACATTATATACTCTGTATTTTCATCCCATAGTAGAGATGATGAAAATAAAAATATACATGTAATAAAAAAATACCATCTTGAAAGCAGCTTACCATTTTTGACTGCTACATAGGATTTGTGTTTTTCTATGTACATTATTGCATTAATGTCTTTTTTGCTTTTAATTATCTAGTTAGCATTTTATAATAGTGAGCCATCTCATAAATTTGAGTGAAGTTGCATAAGTAACCATGTGTCCAAATAAATGTTAGTTGGTGAAATTATTTCATCCCTTTCCTGAATAATATCCATTTCATTCCTAAATGTATTATGGTGTCTTCTTCTGTTGAACAGTACATAAATGTACATGTGGTACACCATTATGAGAATAGTATAAATGTTTTGACTGAATGTGTGCATAAATACCTTTTTAAATATATTGAGATGTGTATATATCTTGTAATCTTTATTTTTAAATATTTTGAGAATATCACATCGATTATTATTAAACATGGGACACATGAATAGAAAATGTGATTATGTTTCTGATTTTCTCTGACATAGCTAGCATATGTCTTCAATATTAGTGCAATTCCTTTTATATCTGTAAAAATAAAGAGTAGAAAGTGCTTTAAGATTTAGCTTTAGGAAAAAAATCCTAGTATTTTTTTTTTTTAACTAATGTTTTAGCATTGCCCTAAAATTTAAATTTTATTTCAAAATTTATTGGAAATTTACCAAAAAATTTTTTTAATAATTAAACTCAAGTATAGTATACATACTTAAGCTAAATGTAATTTAAAGTCCTAATAATTATATTTATAATGTGCATACTTGTTACTTAACGTAATATTTATTAAAGCTAAAATCTTAAGAATATGCACCTTAAAGAATGACAGTAGTCAAGCATTGTTAACCGAGAGGTCATCGCACCTGCCTTGCAAGCAAGTAGTTGGTTGCAGAGAGGTGTGGGTTCATGTCCTGGCTTATGCTATGATATATATAAAAAAAAAGAATGACAGTAGGGATCTATGCAAATCTTTTAAATAAATATTGTGTTAAAGATTTGCAGAGGTCCCTACTGTCATTTTTTCAGGTGCATATTCTTAAGGTTTTAGCCTTAATCAATATTATGCTAAATATAATTAGAGATTTGAGCCCATATTTTCAAACTCATTTCAGTCATCCATTCCATCTTATATAATTGATAAACATGACCAGATACATGTGAATAAGGTAACTTATCTCCAATATATATATATATATATATATATATTTTATACTGAATCAATACTTATCAGTTGATCCAGATCATCATCCCCCATACATATTTATATAATCAATATTCAATTTATATTAGGATAGCAAATCTAAAAACTTTAACGGACAAGCATCAAACTTTATATGGTCATGTCCATTGTATAAGATGGAATGGATGACTGCAGGAAGCTTAAAAGTCTGCATTCAAATCTCCACTAATTAAAACATTTTTTATGCTTAAGTATGTGTAATTACTACATTTTTTGAATCATATTTCTTTTGCTTCCATTTCAATATGTAAATATTAGTATGGATTTCTGCATAAATTAACATTACAGCCACATCCATTTTTACTTAAATTTTAAATCTTTTTTACATGAAAAGATTTTATTTATATTGTTTATATATTATAAAAATTTATTACAAGATTTATGAACTACTTTAATTTATCTAGATCACATATTGGTCAATAAATAAATATATAGACATTTTTTGGAAAGTTAAAAATATGATCTGCATTTGTCAAATGAATGACTATGTACTAAGCACTATTATTTAAAAAGTATCATACATCCAAAGGTATGATCACATGATTAAATCTCAGTCTTATCTCTAGACATTAAAAATTATTTGTTGAATATTTGGAACAATGTTAAAAAGTACAAGAGGAGATGGTTATTCAATTTCACATTCATTTTAGGATTGATATTTTTTTAATTATTTTATTCCTTGAATTGTCATTGGGAATCAAGAGTTGTATAAAATGTAATTGCAATAATAAACTTTCATCATTGCTTAAATTTTTAAAAAGTAAAATATTGAAAAATTATTTATATAAAACTCAACAACCAAATACTTTAATTGTTAAAACTGAAGGTTTTTATAAACACTTTTTTCCAATACATAAATGTCTTATTAAAATTAATTATTAATAAATTAAAACATTCCACATTGTTATTATTATTAATGACTACATAGATATAATTGTCTACATATTATTCAATTTTAATTAATAACAATTACATAATTATGTAATAATTGAGAACTTTATAAAAATATCATAGATCACTTTATTATTTTTTTTCACAACTTTGTGTGTATATTAAAAGATACAATTAAGTGATAATATGTAATGTGAAAACAATTTTAACAATTATCAAATTTTTAAAGATTATTACTTGTTCATAATACCTTATTTTTTAGTAACTTTTAATTATCTTCCTGCAGAAAATTTAACATATATATGGATACTATTTTAACTTTTCTCTCTAATTTATTTTCAAAATAAAAATTACTATGGAATACATTTGATTTTATTCTAAGCTATAAACATTCCAGTTTAAGTCTTATTCAAAATTACAATTCTATAAAAAAGGCAAAAATTATTACTGAATTACTGTTATTAGATTTATCGATTAAGAATTGGAAAATTTTTCATCAATAATGTTAATTATTTCATTATTGTTTTATTTTAAATATTTAATTATTATTTATTTATTTAAATAAAATGTTACAACTTTCCTGACAATAAGAAATTATGTGTGTCAGCCATACAAATCTCTATGAACATAGCTCCATGAATAATATTTAAAATAATAACACCAGAATTACAAATATTAAATTAATTTAATAATTTATCATGTTTTATTATAATTAAGTTTTTCTAGCATAATTTGGTAATACTGATATGATTAGTTTCAAATGACATGCTGTTACAATGTATAAATGATGGTCAAGATATAACTCTGTTTTTGATTATGACATTTATGTACATTTTAAAAAACAAGTAGAAAATGCTGACAAAACTTAGACCAAATTTATTATATACAAGTCATATAATCATTGATAATGATCGATTAGTATATGCAATTGTATTCAAAGAATAATTTATTTATTTTTCTCTAAACACTGATCAGAATTTCTACTAGAAGAAAACAGTAGATGTTGGAAACCATGATAGATTAGGTATTTTTTTATTTTTGAAAAATAATTCATAATATTGTCCCAGTAAAAGAAAGTCATGTCATTGTAAGAATAACCATTGAAACAAGATATACAGTAAAAACTTGTTCCATTACTTCTATAAAATAATTGAGTATTTGGAAAATGTGAATGATATAAAAGAAATGTAAGAAAAGAAATTTCTATATCCACAGAAACAGCATTTGTGTTATTTTAACCTATAGTGTTTCAAAATAAATTCTTCTGTATAAGGTGCAAAGACTGTAAGTCCACCTCAAGTACAATTAATGTAGACAAGGTATTTTATGTATTCTTTCACTCATAAAGTAAACAAACTTATATGAGCCTCTAATTATTTCAAAGCTGTGCATAATAATTTCTGCTTATATGTAGTAAATCATACTTATTTTTTAATTAACTATATCTTTATAAATAATTTATTTGATCATTTCTGAAATTAATATTTTATCATAATTTTGGTATGAAATTCTATTATTACAGAACTTCTTTTCTAATATATAACATTGATATCATAGTATTACATTATGTAACTCTATTTTTTTTCTAAATCATCTCTCTGATTGTTTAACAATGAATCCATTTCTTTATAATGTTCAACGATTTCAGCCATTCAAGAAATTCTTTGTTTGTCAGCCTTTCAGTATTTTATATGTGACAGTAAATTCTAAAATAAAATGCAATATAATGATTTTTAAGTTGTTAATAATAAATTTATTTTATCTAATAAATCTAAATTAAAACTACAGTCGACCTACATTTGGTGCCTGATTGCTAAATAGACTTATATGTTCTTAATTACCACAGATTTCTTCTGTAGTCGTCATACTTTTATAACTTTGCATGGATCTAGAAGTATAAGTAAAGTGAAATTGATTTCCACATTTTTTACATACAATGTACTGACTGTTATTCGAAAAACTATAGCCATAATACCTATTTAAAATGATATTTTTTATTATTATTAATGTTAAATGTAGAGAGCATAGAATTTTTTTTTTCCATTACAACCTCATAATTTATATATATATATAAAACAATTCACTAAAATAAAAACTACAAAATTTTAAAAAATGTCTATATAAAATTAAAGATTAAAATTCTTTGCTATAGCTAGCTTCGGCGTATTACTACTTAAGATGGCGGAATAAAATTAAAGATTAAAATTCTTTGCTATAGCTAGCTTCGGAGTATTACTACTTAAGATGGCGGAATACGACGAAGCTAGCTATAGCAAAGAATTTTAATCTTTAATTTTATATAGGCATTTTTTTAAAAATTTTGTAGTTTTTATTCTAGTGAATTGTTTTATTATACTTATATTATTTGATATTATATATATCATTTATTTAACTTTTTTGTCTAAAAATAAATTTAAAATGTTTTTTCTCTTTTTACCAAAAAAAAATTATCTTGTAGTAAGAGTTAATAATAATAATTTTAATATAAATTATTAAAGTATTAATATTACATTTGTCTAAAAAGTTGGATTATCAATTATCACATTTATTTTTTCCAATACGCTCTTTTATATTAACCTTATTTTATTGTCAATCTTAATATTTATTATAGATATTACATATCATATACAGATCTTGTTTATTATGATAATAAAACTAATTATCTTTTTAGAATAGTTAGTTTCTTATCTACTCATTTAATTTAACTTTGGGTAAATTGGACTCCATGAAAGGTTTTTTTTTATTATGTTAACTATAAATTTATTAAACGCACATTGATTACGTAAGTAAAATTTCCTGAGGCTATAACCTCGATAATATGCGTATAAAATGCGATAGTAGGGACCTCTACAGGTGTTTTAACCACAAGCTTACGCTATGGAAGAATTCTAGATTTTTTACTAGTGGATTTTTTAAAAATAATTTTTAATTATACTATAAAATTTCTAATCTCCCCAAATATTTAAAACATAAGAATAAACACATTTGAAAAAAAGCAATTATTTCCAAGAAGTTTTTAATTAAACCATACACAATCATTTAGTCATAGATTTTTCATACATTATCATTATCATAGCCTAGTATTTGAGCTTATAAAATTATTACAATTCAATTTATGTCAGTAGAGGGATTTGAACTTAGGATTTTTCAGTCTATTTGTCCACTCCATCTCTAACAACCAATACACATTACCACACACATGGGTAAAAAATACATGATCCTCGATATACATATTTTGTGCACAATCAACACTCAGTAATTGGACCAGATCATAATCTTCCACACGTATATACAATCAGTACTCAGTTTATATTAAGATAGAAATTCCTCAAACTTTGATAGACAGGTTTCAACCTTCTCATTCTTCCAATGATTCAACCATTTATTTCCTTAAACAAATCAATGATGGAACACTCAAAGCTCTTGCTGGATTTGATATCTGTATCAGTTGCGTGAGATGGAGTGAATAATGAATAGACTAAAAAATCCTGAGTTCAAATCCCTCTACTTACATATATAAGAAACATTCAATAGCAAGAAATACCACCATAGAATCACATATTGTGTGGAAAATAGATTGCATCTTAGTATAAATTCATCCCATTCTTCTCCTACTAATATATATGGATACATAATACTCTGATAATATGAGCGGTAAAATGACTATATGGTTATGACTACAATAACAAATCCAATAAGGGCTTTGAGCATTTCATCATTGGTTTTTCAGTGAAATGGATGCTTGAATAATTGGAAGGGTGAAAAGGTTTAGGGCTCTCCATTAAAGTTTAAGGAATTGCTATCTAAATATAAACTTAGCATAGATTTAATATGTTTATGGGAGATTCTGATTTGTCTCAACTAATGCATGCTGGTTGTGCAATGAAATACATATATTAGGGATCATATATTTTTTTCACATGTGTATCAATTACTTGTCAAAGCAGAGTGGATAATGAATACACGGAAAGCACTAAAGCCCCTACTTACATATATAAGAAACATTCTGTATAAGGAAGTTACATAATGCCTTAAAATTATAATTCAATTTATAAGTACTGTTGAATAACTCATTTGATAATATAGACTTTAGATAAATACATTCTAGAACTATGATCTGGAATAAAAAACAGTGACTGATTCATACAGAATGGACCTGGGTATTCATTTACTTTTTTCAAATGCATATATTATAATACTTTAAGTTTATATAAAATAAGAAATTTTATAGCATATCTAAGATATTAACATTCTTGTATTTAATTATAAGTGCACCAATCTTTAATTAAGTTTAAAGTATTACTAATTAAAACTACCTATTGAGACTGCAAATTAAAATCCATGATAACATAATTTAACAGGTAAAGGGAGTTAGATATTTGGGTAGTTGTTTGAATGATGATGGAAAAAGTAAAGATGAAGTTAAAAGAAAAATATCATTGAAAAAGGGGGCATTTATTAAAAGAAAGAAAATATTTTGTGGATCTTTAAAAAATAAATTAAGAGATTAATTAAATGCTATGTGTAGAGTGTACTAATTTACAGGTGCACTATGTGAATAATAAATAATAAAATTAGTAAAAGATTGAAAGCCTTTGGGACATGGATGTAGAGAGAAGAATGGAAAAAATCAATTGGATGAATAACGCAGAAGTTTTAAAAAAAGTAAATAAAAAAAGAAGATTGATGGAAATCAGAGAGAGAAAAAGATATTGGACTGGACATATATTAAGAAGAAAGTATAATTTAAAGAAAATTTTTTGGAGGTAATGGTGATTGGAAGTAAAAAGAAAGGACAGGAAAGATTAACATTATTGTATGACATAAGAGACAGGAAGAATTACATTTGAATGAAAAACTGGGTAACAAATAGAATGGAATGGAAAAATAGAAAAATTGATGATGTGATTACTCTGTGGATCTGTCATTTAACATAATACTGTTGATGATGATTGAGAAAAATCACATTGTTAAAAAAATATTGGCAATTTCATATGTATTTTATCCTAAATATTTTAATTCCAAAAAAATTCTATAGATCTCAGAATATCTGAAAATTTTGCAACTTGAATCATTATTAAACTCACATTGATTGGTTTCTATTGTTCCCTTGGCAGTCTCTAATTTTGTTAAAAAATGGTACTTTATATTTTGAACAAGTCAAATTGTAGAGACTCTGGTTATAAAATGTTTTCTTGCATATAATCAGTGACAGTGTGTTAGAATATAATTGCAATAATGTAAAAAATATTTTAAAAATTTAAACTTTTAAAGCATAATTGATAGATCTATTAATTATTGATATTTATTTATTTATATTATAAGCAAATGTCAAATGAAAAAAGATTTTGTTTCTGAAAAAATCTAATCCTCCTTGACACTGAATAATGAAACAGTGTTTTTGTTTTGATCATGATATAATTTTATCAATAATTAAAGAAAACAAATATGATTTCTTAGAATTTATTTAATTTCTAAACAAAAATATCAATGAAGTTAAATATTGGTTCAATATTAAATTTAAGGTTTAAAGCCTATTTCTAATGAAAATGCTTTAAAACTATCTCATTTCTAGGGTTGTGAAAGAGTTATTCTCAATTCACTTGGATCAAGAAATGTCACTTGTAAATTGAATTGTAATAATAAAACAACTTCTTACATTCTGCATTATTGATACTAAGGGAATATTAGATACTTTTGAATGTTTAAAACTTATTCATATAATTTAAATTTTTTTAGTATTGACTTTATACATCTTGCATTGTTTCCACTAAAAAAAATGGAAGCTTAAGAAACTGTTCTTTGCTATATTATGTTTAAATTCTGCTGAAATTTAAAGCACTTGGGATGTTTTTTAATAAATAACTGTTCATTACCAATCTAATAAATGTCCATCTAATCTTGGTTACAGTGTAAAAGATAATCAAACTGACATAATTAGTAATATTTATGTGGTTCAATTTTCACTACACCACTTTCATGCAAGATAAGGACTGGTTTCTATCCACTTTTCAAACCTTGTTGATGGATATAATCATCAACATATGACCAAAGACATGTGAAAAAGGTGTATGATCTTCAAGATGCACATTTCATGCTGAATCAGCGCTCATCAGTTGGCCCAAACCACAATCTCTTACACATACCTTTATCATTATTTAGTATATATATATATATATATATTGTAGCCTTTTTACTAGGTCCAAAAAGGTTTACTAAGTCAATTTTTGAAAAATTTTAAATTAAGAGAAATTTTAAATAGTATAAATGCTATATAATGTTAATAAAATTTTAAAACTTTGTTAAAATAAAGATGAGACTTGTAAATGAGTAAAAGCTATGTTTAAATGCTAAAATTATAAAGTAAAAGTTTAATATTATAATTTTGAATTGCTGGGAAAACTGGCCATAGTGAAACAATATACTAAAAGTCTTATTAAACAAAGTGCAAAAAGCTAATTTTAAAATAATGACTTAAAATTAAATAATCTAATATATTTTAAATAAAATTAGATTTAATAATTATATTATAAATTATTTATTAAAAGTAGAATATTTTGTGGTAGACAAATGTATTTAATTTGTTACTGCTTAAATAGTTTCAAAATTAATTATTCCAGATTGTATTATTATATTTTATTTTTTTATAATATAATATTTCGTAATTAAGTGTTTAAGATAATTCTGTTTCCAGACAGTGAATATGAAAAAATTGTTACATTTTGTCTGGTTAAGTCATGTGACCAGCAAATACACATGCTTTGTGCTTGCAAGATTACTAAAGAAATTTTCAAAATTAATTTAGAATTGTTTTAAATAAATTGAAACATTTGTGTATCATAAAAATAAATGTTAGGAAAATTATTTAATTAGTTATTTTTAAAATAAGTGTAGTTAGTAAAGTTAAAATTTAAAAAATAGATACAGTAAAAATAAATATTGGATAAATTGATAAAGTATTATTTAAAATGTTATTTTAAAGTGTTTAATTTGTTTAAATAAAATTGTAAAATTATTTTAGAAATGAATATTGTAATAATATTTAATATTGAGTCATAAATTTTATTTCTAAATTTTAATAACTTAAACTTGACAAATATGTAAATTAGATCATAAATTGAAGATTAAATAACCAATTAGATTGTAGATTAGATCTAGTATAAAAGTAGAGACACTTACTGACTGCCTTACTTCTTATTAATTGTTAACTTATTATCTCATTACCAATATTATTAGCATATATCAACATCGGAATATTACTTAGTCTACTTCTTAATAATATTATTTTTTAAGAAAAGTTTTTGAAGGATTATCAATTTATTAAGTCAAAGTAATAATGCATTCCTAAATTAATAAATTCTCTACTAGTTATTTTTATTGAAGCTTAAGCTAACTTCACAGTAAAACTATGGATTTAATACCAGAGATAATGTGCTTAAAAGAATTAAAGACAAAAGTACAGCTGATAAAGGAAAGTGTAGTTTTAAACATATTATGGAAAAATTTGTATAATAATTTATTTTTAATACTTTGGATATCTGCAAGAGTGTCGTGTAGAAATATTTTTCAAAGAATTGGCAAGTTTATGCATTATATTTTAAAAATATTAAAGTCTTTATTTGGATGACAAAGAATTATTGGAAAACTTATAAAAATAATATTTTTAAAATTGGAAAATGAACATTAGTACTGTGTAGTTATATTTTTTTAAAAATTGCAGTGAATCTTTAAAAATGGATTTAAAAGTTATTATGAAGCTTTCTTGAAAAAATGATTAAATGGGAAAAAATGACATTATTACAGATATACTTATTATGACAAGTTGTTGCTTAAAAAATACCATAAATTATTTTGAATATTATAAAAACCTGTTTTTTTAATTATTTGTCAAAAAATTAAATTAAAATGGTTAGTTAAAAATATATTATCCTGGCTGATAAAATATACCTTTATAAATGACTGTATACCACCTGCATTACTATAAAATAATGTTTTGAATGGGATATAAAAAATGTGAATTTTTTGTAAAAATATGCGTGGATTTATAATAGCCGATAATGATGCATCTGAAGCCGGTATAATTTATGTGAATTTGGAAAAACTCTGGAGCCTATGTATAAAGTCTTTTTCAAGTGATATCACATTAATAACTGTCATCTTGAGGAAGCTGCAGACAGAACTGTGTTTTAAAAAGGCTTTCATAGCAGGATGAACAGCCAATTTTTAAATATTTTTGGATTTAAAAGTTGACATCATTTTTTTTACTTGTTAACAACTGCATGCCAAGTAGAAAAAAAAAGCTTTGTGTTTAAAACTTTTAAATGGTAGTGGTTTAGTAGCAACAGCACTGGGGAAACTTTTATGGAAATATTTGAAGGAAAAAAAATAAACTTTTTAAATTTGAACTTTATGAAGAGAAGAAAGAGTTAATGTTTAGTAACTATAGCTTTATTATCATTTTACATACTAATTGTAGTATTAAGTTTTTAGTGTTAGGGTAGGAAATATTACATTTTAAATATTTTTATTTATTCTCACAAAATTAATATTTTAAAGAATATTTTAATATTTTGTAAAGTTTTTCATAATCATTTTTAAGGTATGATAGTATTGCTGAATGACTATTATTATTAATTAATATGTTTTTATATCAAATATTGGACCAGAAGATGTCTATAATAATGACTGACAAGTGTAGGGTCACTAGGTAAATCTTATAAAATTTATTAATTTTATATGATGTATATTTTATTATTTTCTAAAATTTCTTGGAATATTTTTATGATATTGCTTTGTAATATAAATGTATGAACATGTGTGTGTGTTTGTGTTAATTACACATAAAACTTGATTATTCTAAAATATAAACCATGATTTTTTTTAGAAAAAAATATGGACACATTTTTTATATTACCAATGTAATATAATTGGTACTCATAATTTTTATATGATTAGTTAATAGATGAACCCTGCTTTTGGAAATATTTTGAATATTGATGTTAATATCTAAAAACAAAATCATTTGTATTTTTTTATTGCTGAGTTTTAAAATTGAATAAAACCTTTTCTTATAGTAGTTTTAGATTGTTACAATCATACATGAATTTTGTTTGTTATTTAGAGTAATATTGATTATTTTTAAGATGTAGGTTGTTAAATCTATTGTGAAGTTTTAATTGATATTGACTTTGGGAGTATGTAAAGAAATCTTTGAATGTTTATATGTATGATCTATGGAGAAAATAGGAAAGTAACCTACATTGTTATCTTAGTAGTTTATGCAAGTACAGATAACATAGCTCTGTGTCTTGTATATATTTTCTATGGACAGTGTTTTTCTTGGTATTTTATATTTTAAAATGTTCGAGTGAGTGCTGAATAAATAATCTGGACATTATTATTATATTTAAAATTATTAGACTAGAAAAGTCATGCCTCTTCATTTACACTGTTTTCGTGTAGACTATCCAATATATTTTATATTATTGAGTCTTTACTCTAGTTATTTCTTCATGTCTATGCATTGTATCATTATCTTAATTTCAATAGTTATTACATCATATAGTATTGTATTATATGAAAGAAAATAATGAATAATTTTGGATTGTAGTATAGTTATTTTGAAAGGAGATGAGATTGTTTGTTGTTGTTTTTTTGTATATTGGAATCAAATACAAATGAAATTGAATGTAAATGCCAACAGTGAATAATAAAGAATCACAGATATTTTTCAAATTTTTATTAATCTATTTTTTAAAAAATAAAAGAGATGACAACTATTCACGAGATTTTTTGAATACTTTTGATATTTTGATTTTACGTGTTAATGCATATTTTTAAAAATAAAACATCTAAAATGAACAACACAAAATAAAATAAATGCTTGTATTTTATTAATATTATTTTATAATTTAAACATACATGAAACACACGTATAAGAATTTTATTTAGAGAGTAGTACCAAGCAAAATATGTAGAAGAACACCAATATTATTATTCTATTAAAGTCAATTTTATTTATCGAATGAACCAAAAAAAAAAAAAATATTTAAAATAACACTAACACTATTATAGTAAATAAGTTTAATTTATTTATTGCAAGAATATTTGAACATATATTAAAGATGAGTATTATTTAAGTATTTCATATTTTATATTGTTCGTGTACACTTATGAAACCATATGGTCTAGCTATGTTTCATTAATAGATATTTTATTAAACTATAAGAGTAGTCTTAAATTTGTATTATATTTTAAATAAGTGTGCCATAAATACTACATACGTTGGAGTAAAGACTCATTTACTTGTTGATTTATTGCATTTTTTTATAACGTGGAAGTATGTAACCTAATTTATCTAAATTAGGTTTACATTTGTTAGGTTTTATCAAGGATAATTGTAAATAGTGTATATAGTTTATTTTAAATGTATAGGATAATAAAATGTGTTAAGCTTGTTTTTATAAAACTTTGTGTTATGTTGAATTATTCACCATCACAAATACATGATTCATAGATATCAAAATAAACATAATATTTGACAATACAAATATAATTATTTACTTAAGAAAATAATAATGTTTCAGAATATATTACAGAAATTTCCTTTTACATTAATATTATTATTATGGTCATAATTAATTGCACAATTTATTGCAAAAAATTTTTAACATTGTCACCATATATTTTCAGATTGTATCAGATTATGCCACATATTCTATTTAAAATGCCACCTGAGAAACAAATGCATTGTACTACTTATTATTATGATCATTATTGGTAGTTACCATAATATTAAACAGTGGATAAGATTGATAATTATTTATCGAAAATAATGATGATGATGATGGTGATTATTATTATTATTATTATTATTATTATTATTATTATTATTATTATTATTATTATTATTATTATTATTATTATTATTATTATTATTATTTATAGTTGTTATTATTATTAGTTAAGTGTAGTTGAGGATGGTACAAAATCCTTTATCATACTTGACTACAGGAGATTATACATTGACTAGAGTTATTTTAAAGAACCTGAGGTAATTTTAATTGTATTGTTTTAATAAAGAGATTTGAATTTATTTACTAGCATTATACTAACTTGATTGTTATTCTTGTAAAGTCTTAAGAATGCTATTAATTTATTATTATTTGAAATAATGGGGGGGGTAGTGTTCTTAAGCCATTGAGATTGTATCCAGTGGGATATTGGCTCAATGTAATTCTTTACTGCTTGACCTTCATTTTATGGTCTCATGATTTATTAATATTTTATTTATTTAATTTTTCATAAACTGAACCACTTATTATTTATTAATCAGTTAGAGCTAGTTAAATAGTAGATATTATCATAAAATATCGTTATTATTGATTATAGGTATTATAGTCGGAAACTTATTATTTTATCTGAGCTAGTCGTATTGTCCTATTATTATATCAACTCGATGGTGAGAATATATATATATATATATATATATAGAGAGAGAGAGAGCAAATTACTCTGATTTAAATGAATCTGTCCCTATTTTTCTTAAGAGTGATGTAATAAAAGTTGTTCTACAAAAATATTTTTATGATTATTGGACAATCTCTAATATAATTAATGACAAATGAAAATTTATTAATATACTTTCATTAAGTGATTTGTGTCAATGCTGTGAGAGTAGCACATTTGACATAAATTAAATGTGATCATGTGATGCTTAATGGTTTAACACCAATCCTGCCTAATAGGATAGTGGTGGCTATGATTGTAAAAGAGCCAAAGACACCAAAATGTATGGGTGCTGAACTGAGTTCAGACCCATATGACTATATAAGCTATTGAGCTTAGATTGAAAATATTTTTTGTGTTTTTAATTTCATTCTCATAGTTTAGTAGTTAAGTAGAGATAAAAGGTGGTTGCTAGAGGGTTGCATTAGATCCTAAGATCTAGATGCAGTGCTCTCAGATCCAAAGCTCCTCACTGATGAAGCTCACAAGCCAGAAACTAGTCTGGGGATATTGGATGAGTAGGCATTACATAGGGATTTTATGCACAAGCCTACTGGCATCCATTGATTACTCTGTTTAGCACAGGTGGCAATACTGTATGGAGAGTTTTGCTCTGTTTATCGACATCTTTTAACATTGCAAAATGAAAATTGTTTATTTTTTAAAAGATCCATATTCACGATAATGTTATTTTTTATGTTTTCTGTAGTATGTTTCTATGGATGTTTTTTTAGAAAAAAAGTATAGTTAAATAATATTTAAGGATAGGATATATTTTTAAAATAAAAATAAATAAATGTAATTTATCATAAGTTTAATTAGAAAGAGATAAATAAAATTGTATTATTTTATTATTATTACTTTAAGTCATAATGAAGAGTTAACTAGGTTCAAATAAAAGAATTGTATAACGGTGCAAATTAGGATATCCAATGTAAATATTGTAAATATATTATTTTATTTTATTGTTATAATAAAACTTTGTTAAAATTTTTGTTTCAAACATTTATGTGTTAAGACTGTTTCTTTTCCATTCAAATGCATGATACACGCAGAATAATAGAAACAATCATATAAGTTTGCACAGAGATAAATAATTATTTTAAGAATTTGAATATTTTCTTCGTATTCATTTCATTAAATAATCATATTTTTACATTATCTTATGGTCATAAATTAGTTATCATAATGGTACATTGAATTATATGCTATCCATTGCCACACACCTTTATTTGTCAGATTATAAATACTACCACATATTTATTATGTTCTTATATGAAGATAAAAGATTATATTACAGTAATTTATTATTTTATTATAGTAATAAATTTATAGTGAAGAAAAAGATATACAGAATTAGTTCATACAATGAAGAATATTATTATTTGTTATTATTAGTTTAAGTGTAGTAGAGTATGACATAAAAATCCCTTTTCATGTTTTACTACAGTAATTTTAATTATCTTACAATAATTTTAAGAACCTGAGATTTTATTGAGCTAAATTATTATAGAGAAAAAGATTAAGATTTAATTATTAGTTTAATCTTAATGAGTAGGATTTATTAAAGTCATAAGAATACTATAAGTTTATTATTTGAAATAGTAATAAGGGGGTATAGTGTTCTCAATGTAATCTCAATGTGTTCTCAATGTAATAATTGACTCAATGTAATCTTTCTTGTCATCTGTATTTTCACTTCCAAGTCTCATGAAAAAATAAATCTTTATTTATTTATTTATTTTAGAAACTGAAGCTTTTCTTTATTTTGATAGTAGAATGTTTAATTTTAATGCAGGATATTTTATTTATCAATTATTTACATTTAACCAAACGTAATCTGTAACTGAGCTAACCCATTTTTGTTTAATATTATACTGCCCGGAAGTGAATACACAAACGGATAGGTTAGTGTGTGTATATATATATATCTTATACATACATATTTTTATATTTATTTCACTTTGTACTAGTCCACCTATAAAATAATTATCTAGGAAACAAAAAACAAATCTTTAGGAAACCAGGTAATTCAAAGATGTGATAGTACATATATTCATATTCATCCCATGAAGATATAATGTTTTAAATTTAAAAATAAAAAACTCTCCTTCTGTTTTCTTTCTCTCATGGAAGAAAAATGATCTTCCAATATAACCACTCTTAAATCATCAATCAAGAGATCATGTAAATTGAAATGTTTAGAAACAGGTCTATATTCATTTTTATGTAAAACATCAAACTATGGTTGGTCATTCTAATATGTAGCCTGTTTGCTAACTCATCTATGTAACAACTCAAGCATCTGTTACATTCTATTCAATATACCAAGCTTATACTTTTACAATTGACATAGTTTGGTTTATACCATTTAAAACCATGAATGGTATCTCCCTGAACTATCTTTGTAACAATAATATGCTTGCATGTAAATATCTCTTCTCCTCACATGAAAGACATCACTTTCCTGACACAAAATTATTGCCAAAAACTATCCTTACAAGTCTATCCCTAAGTGTCCTGTGTCTATGATATACAAGTTTAGGTGTATAGAGAAAAACAGTTTTCAGATAATCTGTGGAATTTAATATATTAACTTTTTTTCATAATATTTGGTTAATATTAGGTAAATCATCATTGAAGATAAGAACCAGTGTTATATTTATCAACTGACTCTTTTTTTAGATAGAAGTTCCTTCCTGACAACTTCTGAAGATTTTACCACTGCCCTATCTAACAGTCCTTTAGGATATTTCATATTGATAAATTTATTATACAAAACCTTGTTATTTTGCTGAAGAAATCCCTGATCACTGCAAATTCTTTTAATCCTTAAAAATTGACTGTAAGGGATATTAGTCTTTAAGTTCTTAGGGTGATTACTATAAAAATGTAGGCAAGCATGACTATCAGTTGGCTTCCTATTGAACTGCCTACCTTCTTTATTTTATCTAATAATGACAAATAGAAATATAAAATACTCTTCCTTACCTACTAAACCATCCATTCTTTAAAGATGCTTGGTTCTCAGGTAGAGTGTAAAATATCATTGGCAGCAAGCTATTAATAATATAAACACTCAGCTACTAGACAAATACTGACCAAATGAACACTTTATTTATTTTAAGGTAAACCCTTTAGGCGTTGGTTAATCACATAGTAATTAACATGTTTATCTGATCAGCAATGAATCTAGTACCTGAGACCCCAGCTAGCTCATTGAATTGTAGCTGCCTTTAAAAAAAAACATCTTAACAATGACAAATTTTTGTTATGTCCAGAATTTATTATCTCTTGAAATTACTGTACTTTTACTTCGCTCTGATTGGGTTTCTATTTCATTCTATTTTTCAAAACTTTTACACACGCACACATTTACTTATTTTATTATAAAATAAAATGAAATTTTCTTTATTACTTTTTATTAAAAACTAATCAAAAATAATATTAAATCATTTTATTTCATCTTTTTTTTAAAAAAATAAAAAAAAATCTTACCCTCTTTAAAAGTGTTTATTATTTATTTTTCTTTAACAATAAACCTCCCTACCCTACTTTTTTGTTTTTAATTTTTTCCCTTCAACTTCTAACTTTTATTTTAACTTAATTTTCCCACTTTATTTTTAAAGGTGAGACTTATGAAATATTACTACTTTTAAATAATACTACATATTCGATAACAATGTACCTCAGTACACTATAAATATATTAATACTAAGAATACCATCACTATAAGTAATCTCAACATCAAGAAAATGAACCACTATTTTAAAAAAATTCATTGAAAATTGCATATTATTATTAAAATTATTTAGATAATCAAAAATGTATGAAGTTCTTCTTCATTTTATGGCCAGATCATAAAGTCATCATCTATATATATATCAGCCAAGTATGGAATTTAAGGCTAGTCTTTTCAAGTATAGAGCTTTACAATTGAGCCATAAAAATGTTTGCATAATTTGGTGCCATTTTTGTTCCCATTGCAGTACCTTGCTTCTGTAAATAATAGAGTTAAAAACAAAAAAATTATTCTTTAAGATTAAATTCACTAATTCAATAACAGTCATAATTTTGTGGTGATCATATTCTTTCTCTTTTAAAACAGCTCCAATTCCATCTTCATGAGGTATATTAGTATACGATGATATAATGTCTAAGATCACCAAAAACATTCACTCGGTAGTATAGATTTGACATTTTCTAAAATAGAAAAAAAATGGGTTGTATTCCTTACATAAGAATCAAATGATAGAGGAATATCATGTATAAGACTATCTACATATGCTGACATTTTCTGAGTAGGACATCCATTGCTTGCTACTATAGATCTACCAGGACAACCAGGTTTATGAATCTTGGGTAGAATGTAAAACTTACTGCGTTTATTTGAGTTTGATAATAACAAAATATTTGTACCCCTATCAAGTAGACCCCATATTCTCATGTCTTTCAGGCTGGATAGCACACTTTTAAATAATTTATTAACAATAACCTGTGTTATAAGTTCATAAAAATTCCTATCATTTAAAAGAAGCAAGGCTATATTCGTGTAATCATCCCTATTCATAATTATTATTGTTCCATCTTATCAGCTGATTTAATAATAATATCTTCTCTCTTTTCTAAATTATATAATACATTTTTTTATCTAATGCTAAATTGCTCTTATATTTCTTGTGTTGTTTCTACTTAATTGTTTTAATAATATCTTGATAAACATTATTATTATATGTATCAAGTAAAATGTTTCTCCAATGTGGAGGTGTCCAATCAAACCATATGTTATTAATGGTATTGAATTCATTATTTCCAAAAAATTCTTATAATCCAAGTCACCTAACAAAATTATCCAAATCCTGATGTATTTTAAATTCATTTTTTGGTAATACGATCGGACTGTTGGGCAAAAAGATAAACCCTTATTCAATAATGAACATTCTGCATCACTAAGTATTGCATCAGATAAATTAATAATATTGCTGTCTTTTTTAACTAGATTTACCAATACCTCATTAGATGCATTGAACTGTTGATTTTCTGGAAGATTATAATTACACATGGAAGAATTAGTAGACACACGAGTCACAGATACATTAGCACTACTAGGTAAATTGAATTGTTTTTGCTGGCCCTACAACAATACCATTTGAATCTGAAAATGATTGAACAACACCTGTTTCTAACTCTTAATTGTTTTAAATCTAGAAACCTCTGAATCATTAAAAACTTCAAAAAAACTTACCAAATATAGAATAGTTATTTTCTGTAAAAAAAATAACCTGACATCCCAGAAAAATCACTTACAGTTTTAAACCAGTGACTTATTTTTTATGAAATTTTGTTACCAATATCTTTTCTATAGAACATACTCATTCTTGTAATGTCAGTCCCTTATTTATATCTAGCTTATTACGATCTTGTCTATTCTTCAAACGTAAAGATGATCACTTAGAAACCATCCCTGTATTAATCACTGTTACCATATCTTTCAGTTGCATTTCTAAACAAGATTTATTATGATCTACTTCAATCTCTGGACTAAAAAAAGTGTGCATCAGAAAATAAATTATTTTGTTGATTAATACTATCATCTTGTTTACACAGTTCCCTAATAACTGCATCCATACATTTGGAGTCACTAACGTTACAATTATTTTGTTAAATTGCTAAATTACAATTTGGAAGATAAATTTAATACAAGTAATGGGATGGTAATTAGAAAAAATAAAATAAATAAGAATAAATATATAGGTATTAAAACTTATAATAACAGTATTGTAAAAAGTATAAATAAAATAATTATTAGAATTAACAAAAAGTTTAATTGTGTAATAAAATTTAAGATAGTAAATAAAAGAAGTAAGAATATACTTAATATATTAGATAATAAATATGTAAGAAAATTAGAAAAAAACATAAATGGTGTATATAAATTGAATGCAATCATGTAAAAGAAAAAAATATAAAACCTAATTATGTGGGAAAAACAAAGAATTCAATTTATACCAGATTAATTTAACATAAATATGATTACAGATCACATATTTATTTGCATTCATTAGAAACAGGTCATAGGTTTGAAAAAGTTTGTATAAAAATGATTAATTACATGAATAATAGAAAAGGTAGGAAAATTAAAGAGGCAATCTTGATTAAGAGTATAAAACCAAGTCTTAATAGGGATTTCAGGTTAAGAACAATAATTTTATAAACAATTGTTAATAATAATTAGAATTTGAAATGGTTAAAAGAAAAAAGTTAAAGAAAATGGCAATAGAGGAAGTGTTAAACAAATACAAATTTTGATTTTTTTTTAATCAGTTGGGTTTTAGAAATAGAATTAACAAGAAATAAGTAATTTTTTGTAATAAAAAACAAAAAATAATTTGTAACATGGGTAAAGTTAATTGATAGAAATATTTAATAAAAATAAAACAAGATTAGAAGTTGGTTTATAATATAAGAAAAATAATAATAATATGCATTAAATAATAAATGTTAAAGCTATAATTATTATATTAAATAATATTTTAAAAAATAAAATAAAGTGATATAAAATAAATTAATATAAAATATTAATAAAATTATTTAAAAGGTAAAGTAATAAAATGGGAAATGATTATTTATAAAGGTCATATTAAAATGTATAATTATTTTTGTTTATATTGTGCATTCAATTAGGTATATCAATATGTCGATAAGTGTAATAATTATATAATTATATATTTGAATATTGTAGCTGTGATGATGACTGCAAGACAGTTAAAACTGTTACTTTAATACAAATAAAAGTATTGATAAAGTGTCTAAAAAGGTGTAAATGGTATAATATGGATTGGTATATATAAATAAATTGCAATTTCTCATTATTTTTAACACTTGTTATTTATTGCAATCAATAAGGTTAATTAAAATATGATAGAATCTCTTGAATGTAACTGATCCTCATGGGCTATAAAAGAAAACATATTTGCTCATGTGATTGTTGAAATGTGGAGCCACATGCAAATTAACCTTGGGTGATTTTCATGTTACTATGCATGTTTGGCCATTACAATATATTTTAGTTTAAATTTTTTCTCCAAAATAATGTGATTCTAGCAACCAAAGATACAGATAACCAAAATTGAGCAATTTTAATCTGAGTAATTATAAGCTCGCAATGCATTTAAAATTCTGCAGTTATGTATAGAATAGTTAATAATTTATTTTCTTTGCAACTCATTCTAATCTTTGAAGTTTTGAATGCATATTCAAAAAAATGTTACAAAGAAGAAAAAATGCAGCTATTTTTTCCTAGTCAATTGATTTAAAATGTTTTACATTGATTAATAAAACCTAAACTGGTATAGATATTTTAATATTATCCACATACAAGATGCTGGAATTGATACATCTAAATATGAAATTTAGAGGTTTTCACTTAAGAATTTTTTGATTTCTTAATAAGCAGATATGCATTATTTTCAAAAATAAAAAATAGTTAAACATAACCCTTATATATTCCTAGTTGGTATAAAGGATAATAATTTATTAGTAATCTAAAATATTTATCAGGATTGATTAAAATGAATGTTTTACAGTTACAGACAGTATAAGTAATATTTAAACAGCATTAAACTGTTGCACATGCGATTTGGATTTTAAATATAAAATGAATGAATACTAATACTTTATACTAACATTTTATAGTTAAAATCCAAAGCGCATGTGCAACAGTTTAATGCTGTTTAAATCAGGGCCGGCGGAAGCGGGCATGCAACGCATGCTAGGCATGCGGGCGCTGGCAGAAGGAGGCGCCATCACTGAGAGATTAGCATCTGAAAAAGAAGGCGTCATTCCTGAGAAATTAAAACTCTACTAACAAAAATACTCACATTTGAAGAATATTATTCTCAAATGTTTATTTACAAAAATTATTGAGAGTAGATTATTGAAAATCATATGAAGTCATATTATATCTTATTAAATGACACACACAAGCAGGCCTGCACACAAGCTCTGCTTAATATTAAAAATATAAAACAATCAAATCTATTATTTATCATGAACAATAAACTAAACATAAAGTTTATTATATTACAAATTTCATATTGTAATGTTTATATATATATATAGTACTGCTTATAGTAAACTATAAGTAACTTTCTGCTAGCAAATATATAAATAAACACACACTAAAAGTATTATAAATTAGAACTTATGTATGTATATGCGTATATATATATATTAGATCATGTTTGTTAAAAACAGACAGTGACGCAAATAATAAATATGAAATTTAAAAAAAAAAAAATATCTAAATTTGCCGTGTTAAATTATATATTATTTCATACAAACCGTTTGTATGAAATAATATATAATTTAACAATCAATTTTATGCTATTTTTGATATCAAAAATAGCATTACATCGTGCATTCTTTCTAAAAATCATGACTTTTTTAAAATGCCACGGGACACGGTCGGGTCACCTTAGTAAACATACATTTTGACAGGGGCACCAAAATCAAATTTGCATGCGGGCGCCTAGTACCCAGCGCCGGCGCTGGTTTAAATATTACAGTTTTTAAACATCGCGCTATATAAAATAATTGACTTATTTACAGACAGTATAAGTAGTAATTCCATTGCATGATTAAACAATGAATAACCAATACAACAGATCTTTAGTCAAATTTCCATTATTGGCTTTCACAAGAGATACAAGAAATAGTAGATATTCTTTCATCCTAATCACTTGAAAATTAAATATGTTTATATGGAAAATAATAATAATTGGCGTTGTCCCTCTAATGATTTAAGGCATAAGTAGTACAAAAATATGCAGTGTGTGATTCATGAACTTTCACTTTATGTATATGTCACTTTATCATTGTATAAAGCTGCAAAAAAACATTAATCCATCACATCTTATTAAAAAAAAAACAATAGTCAAAAAACTAGTTTGCGAATCTGACACTTGGATTGAGTACCTGTTGATTATCCTTGTCTAGATAAATGTTTCTATAATAAAGTGATGCAGACTGGATTGTTATTATAACATTTATTAATTATTAACATATTTATATACTTATATAGTTGTATAGATGCAAACAGAACGAATTTATTTTCATAAGAAATAATTTTCGATAACTTAAATAGTAATAAGCAATCTTTATTCACTTTAAATATTTCAAGTAATTTTTAACTTAATTATATTTTTTTTTTTTTAAAAAAGTTATAAAGATTTTTTTTTTCCTTTTAGAGGTAGCATTTATTTAGAATTTCCTTTTTGAGAATAAACATTTTATTTATAACGTTAATTTATTCTCATAAATCACTTCATATTTGTTTAATTCTGTTGGTCTTTCAAATCTCTATTCCCATTTCATCCCTAAAAAAATATGCAAGTAATCTTTTTTCTAATTTTTTACTGCAACAACGATTCTACTTATTCTTGAATGGTTTAATGATAATTGCCGTCATTAGCTTGACTTTGATTTATTTACATAATAAAGCTTGTTGTAAACAAGAACAAAACAGCTATATATATTCTATTCATGTATAGAAATTTACAATCAAAATGAGAAAGACTTCATGGAATTAATTATTATGCTACAAAAGTATAAAAAATAGTTATTCTTTTTAATTTATTTAAATTTTTTTATGTTAAGAAAATTTAGAAACAGAGTTAATTGTTTTAATTATTTAACTTACAAAACATCAATTAAACGCTTATTAAAGTTTAGCGATAAAAATTAGCTTTTGAAAATTGATGGTTAATGTTTACTTGTAAAAATAATAGATTAAAAATGTGCCTTATATATAACGTATATCATTATCATTTCCATCCATTATCGATTTATTACAAATGGCAAATAAAGTTTAATGCAATCTCTCTGTTCTAGAATGTTTAAGTCTTTTTTACTTCACCAAACTCTTATTTATATCATTCATCAATCTTGCGAGCAGTCTCTTTCTAGATATTATACAATCACTTGCAATCTAGTTTAAAAATTACTATTTTCTATCTCTTGACATACCTTCTGCCTAAATATCTATCTCATCCTATTCAAACCCACTTCTTTAATGATGACAAAATCATCAGTTTAATTTTCACTCATGTATTGCTTTCTTTCTTTTTTTTTTTTAAAAAAAAAAACTTTGCTGATGTGCGCAAAGGCTATATTGCTTTTCTACTAAAGCATCCAGGTATCAAATCCATTCACTGGTAAATGCATTTGTTAAAAACTTTATTTTTCAAACATTCAGGCATATGTTTTTTTAATTATTTCTATCAAAGCATTGGTGGTCTAGCGGTTAGTATAACTGCCTTCCAAGCAACTGGCCCAAGTTCACTTCCTATCAAGGCTTTGACTTATAAAAGTGCATTCTATCCAAGTTTCATTATATTTCTATCTGCATTAATAACTATATCAGACCCATATTACTATATAAGCTATTGAGCTTAGATTGAAAATATTTTTGTGTTTTCAATTTCATGCTCATAGTTTTGTAGTTAAGTACAGATAAAAGGTGGTTGCTAGAGGGTTGCATTAGATCCTAAGATCTAGATGCAGTGCTCTCAGATCCAAAGCTCCTCACTGACGAAGGCCACAAGCCAGAAACTAGTCTGGGGATATTGGATGAGTAGGCATTAGATAGGGATTTTATGCACAAGCCTTCTGGCATCCATTGATTACTCTGTTTAGCACAGGTGGCACTACTATATGGAGTTTTGCTTTGCTGTGTTTATAAACTATATCAACTTATTTGTAGCTGTAATTGTTTGCTTTATAACATTTTTGAGACTTTGAAACAAAACATTATCTGAAAAGAATAATTACATCATCTGTAAATTTAAGTAATCTCCATTTATTGTTATTAAACCACAAAACATCACAGGACCACCAGTTCTTGTGCTTGCTCATAACTGCTATTAAAACAGGCAAAACTCTCCATATAGCAGTGCCACTCAGTGCAAGCCATAGTAATCAATGGATGTCAGAAATCCTGTGCATAAAACCCCTATCTAGTTCCTACTCATTCAATATCCCCAGACTAGTTTCTGGTTTGTGGCAGTGCTCTCAGAACTGGGGATATTAGATGAGTAGGCACTAGATATATATTTATGTACAAGCCTTCTGGAATCTATTGATTACTCTGGCTTGCACTTAATGACACTACTGTATGGAGAGTTTTTCCTGTTTTAATAACATTTATTGTTATTTAATTTAGTCTTCATTTTAAATGTAAAAACAGTAAATCTAAAACTGTTGAAAAAAATTTTGGGAGATATGGAATAATTATATCAAAATAATAATTTTAATGTTACCAATTAATTTAGTCTCTGTTGTAAAATTTGAGAAATTTTTTTTCATAAGTTTATTAATTAACCTACTTTTTGCTAGTCACGGTTAAAAATGTGACAATTTAGCATCGGCTTCTGACTGCCCAAATCCTGTCACTTTTAATGGTACAGTTATGTTTTTACTGTCATTTGAAAATTTAGAAAAAGTTCCGTAAGATGCTGCCCTCTCTTGAATTATTTTACAAGTAAAAAATCAATAAAACGGTATTAATAACTTTAACAAAAGAAGTGGGACAGATCTTCTTGAATTTTTTTGGCTGTTACATTTCGGCAACAAAGAAATGGCTATAAATCATAGAAAAGTTACGATTTGTTTTTGTTTTAATTTGGAAATGATAAACAAATGCTTTAGACCATTTTAAATGTATTTTTTGACAAATTATAAATTATTTTGATAAAATATGCTAAAAATAAAATTATTTTAAAAAAAGTTTAGAAAAATAGTTAAGATTTAACAATAAATATTTACTTTTTCTGCAATGTAAAACTGTCAAACAAATCATGACATCATGAAAACATTTTGGTTGGTGATTACATTTTGTTTTACATTTATCATTTGTAAATATTTTTACAATTATAAAGATAAATTTATTTTTGAAAAAACTTTCATTCACTTTCATAATCTGACAAATTATTAATATACTTTTTATAAATGAAACTAAAGTGAATATAATATTAAAAGATGAATATATTTTGATGTTTGAATTTGTGTTTTGACACTTGAGTTTGTCAATTGACTAATTAAAAGATTAAACTTTTATCTCACTCAGCTAATAAAATAATCAACAACAAAGAGGTTAACAGACATTTTAATTGTATTATATATATTAAAATGAATAATGAATGATTTATTTCAAAAAAATTATGCAAATTGATCAATTAAATTGTTATGCAAATTAATTAATTATTTTTTTAAAAAAATGAAAATGGTCAGTTGAAATAAAAAGAAAACTTAAAAATCTTTTTTTTTTACCTAATTACATTCATTCTGGATATTCACTGTATATAAACAATAATGGGCCTACATTGTGCTTAGAAAGTAAAAGAAAAAACATTTAGCTTATCTAAACTGATTATTTTGAACAAATCTGATTAAAATGAAAATTGGTGGTCAAGAGGTTAGCTACAGCTGCTTTACAAGCAGTTGTCCCAGGTTATTGGGTTCACTTCCCAGCTGATGCTATGACACATGAGAAATAAATGAAAAAAACATCCAGAAGAAAACAAGTAATGAATATCTTGTTTTGTAAGTTTTATATTAAAAAGAACTATTCAAAGTTTTATCTTAACTATTTTAAATTTATATTTAATAATTATATGCTATATATTATGAATTGTTTAAAACAAGAAACAAAAGTTTATAAAAAAAAATTTTAAGTAAAGTTACTTGCATATTAATGCAGCTGAAATAAAGAAAAAAACAAAAGATTTTCTTTACATTATATATGTAGGTTCTATTAACATTTTGTAAAGAATTTTTCTTTTGATACATGTAAAAATGTTATTTTTTTAAAAAATTGACAATTTAAAAAAGAACATAAATAGTGATAATTGTATTTCTATATTAGACTATTTCCATCATCTAATTGAATGTTTTTAAAAAAATTTAACTTTATTTAAATATCCAAATACATTCAACTGTCATAATAGCACACATGTTAGTATATAAAATTAAAAATAATCAATTCAAAACAAAATTGAAATAAGCTATTCATTATAAATAAAAATATTATTTAATATATCAATCTGACTTTTATTTCTTAAAAATCCTTGTGTTGTACAAAATCTGCTTGGTCAAGTGAGTTAAAACTCTAAACTTTTGATTGGTCAATTATAGAATCAATAGTGAAAATATATTCATCTTTTATTATTATATTCATTTTAGTTTCATTTGTAAAAAGCAAATTAATAATTTATTAGAATATAAACTGAACAAAAGTTTTTTTTCAAAAATAAATTTTTATTTATAATTATAAAAATATTTTATAGCAGAGAACCTCAAAAGCACATTTTTAACCTATTAGAAAATGTTGAATATGTCAGTGATTTTCTTTCTCAATTTATGTTCATGTAAAAGTAAATAATTTTTTTACTAAAATCTTACTATTTTTCTAAAGTAATATATTTTCATCATACTTTATCAAAATAATTTATAATATATGCTGTGTCCCATCTTTTGTCTAGTGATCAGCAATGTTAACTTGGTTTAGTAAACAGAGACCAGGTGTGAAATATAACAGTTTAATATAAATAAAATAGCTAACATACAATATCATATGGAGAACTAACTACAATTTGGGGATTCCTGAGTACCAAATTTACATAAAGTTATAAGTAAAGTTCATACTACCTGCAACAGGCATCTATTTATTATCTGTGAAAAGACCAGTTGGGCATTGTAAAATAATAAAAATATCAGTCAATCTGTTTTAGGTCCTAGTCAGCTGGATTACCTATAGGTGCCAATAATCTGGGATATTCTGTCCTCTTGAACACATACCCACCAGACACTGTAGCAGAATAAAAGACTGAGAGTTTTTTATCTTTTGTTTATATACCTGTCACATCTCAATCTTGTTTCTTTCTTTCTATTTTTGGAGTAGTTGGTAACCTGCATCTGTCAGACATTAGATCAGAGTTCCCTGACTTGTTTTGTTCTATATATGCTAGTTGCTTTAGTTAAGAAATCAGCTTGACAATCTATAACTGTTATCGATTCTTATTATTCTGTAACTGTATATAATCATCCTCCCCTTACTTCAGAAATGGCTTCTCTTTATTCTCTCCTTTTTTTCTTAGACATAGTCTCTTAATTTGCATGGCTTTTGTATTTTCCTTTTTGGTCAGTGTATATCTGTCATTCCTTCATCTGGCTTTGGTGTAGGAATCATGTCTATTTTGTTATTGTCAGGTGTTATCTCTTCTGTTTCTGCTTGTTGCTTTATATCCAATTTCTCTTGGTCCTGCAATCCTACTTCACTTAAAATATGTGTCAACATTTGTAGCACTTCTACCACACAGTGTCTGAGATGGTTGATGTATCTTTTATATGCTGTGCCATCTTGTAACTGGATGATTACTATGTGCTTGTATAGCAGTCTTGCAATTATCCCCTTTACTCATTTTTTCCTTACCATATTCCCAACCCAAACTCTATCTCTCTTTGTAAAAATGTTTGTATAATTTTAGCTATCCACATTTTTTGGTTGGGTTTAAAGCAGTAAAGATAATTTAATGCACAATTTCCTGCCCATTAGTAATTCTGCTGGTGACTTTTCTATAGTTGTTGATGGCATTGAGTGTTGGTGTAGCATTGCATCATTGATAGCACTCTGATGATCCTGGTTATCTAGTTTTCTTAAGACTTTCTTTATATTCTGTATCACTTTTCACCAAGTCCATTTGAATTTGGGTGGTAAGCTAGTATCCATATGTGTTTGATACCATTCTTCTGGAAATATCCTTCAGTTTTTTAGCCATAAATTCCATTCTATTGTCAGACACAATTGTTTCTGGAAGTCCATGGCAGGCAAATACTGAACTTAGTATCTTAATGGTTTTATTGGCACTAACATCTTTCACAATTCTACACTCTGTTTACTTTGAATATGTATCAATAATCACCAATAGTATCTTCCCATTTATTGGGCCAGCATGGTCTATGTGGAGACTTTGCCAAGCTGTTATTGCCTTTGACCATGAATTGTAATCTTTCATTGGCATATTCATCTGTCTCTGACATGGGTATGCATTTTTTTAATATTTTTCTCGATGTCTCTTGACATTTTTGGCCACCATATGTAGCTATGAGTTAGTGCTTTTGCCCATATTGCCCCTGAATGCCCTTCATGCAGTAAACCTAAAACTTGTTGTCTTCCCTCCATAGGAATCACAACCTGATCACCCATTAACACACAAGCTTTAAAAATGGACAGTTTATTTCTATTTGCCCAAAAACTTGGGTCAATGTATTCAGGTCTTGAATCTGACCATTTATTTTTAGTCCATTGTTTCAATCTCTGGTAGCCCTGATCAGTATTTGTCCAATTTTCTACCCTTTTACTGTTCAGTATGTCTGAGTTTAAGACATCTATATAATTTATTTCAACATCTGTACTAATTTTTTTCCTGTTTATCTGGCATTCATGACAGTGCACCCGCATGTGCTATTTCTTTGCCTTTTTGATATTGGAGTATATAGTCATATCCTGTCTAGATATTTCTCCAGTGCATCATACATGGGATTAAATGTTTGGGTGCCAGTCTATCATGGCCCAGAATTCCCAGTAGTGGTTTGTGATCCATAATTATTATAAAGTTTTCTGCCAAACTGGAATTGATAAAAATTTTTAAGGCCAAGAATAATAGCCAATGCCTTTTTGTCTAATTGGCTGTAGTTCCTTTCTGCTTTTGAAAAAGGTCATTGATTCATATGCAATGGGAAGCTCCCCTTTGTAGCACAGATGAGATAGTACTGCTCCTATTCCCCATTCACACACATCAGTGGTTAAGCATTCTTTTAAAGTACTATTATAATGCATTAACAGTTTATCTGATGATAGTAAGGTTTTTATTTGCAGTAAGATCTCTTGATGGACTTTTTCCCATTTTCACTTTTGATTCTTCTTTCACAAATCATATAAGAATTTTGCAATCTGAGGCTTGTTCTTCAAGAAAGGCTCGAAAAAATTCATCAATCCCAAAAATGCCTGCAGCTGTTTGACGTTGGTTGTTGGAGAGGTGTTTCTTACTGCTGTTACTTTCTGTAGTGATGGTTTTTTCCCCCTGTCTGGAATCATGTGATCTAAAAATGTTAATTGCTTTTCCATCCACATAGTCTTTTGTGCATTCAGTTTTATACCTAATTTCTATAATTTCTCACTCACAGTGAGGAGCCTTTCTTGTAACATGTCTTCTGAATTTGCCGTGATGAGTATATCATTGAAATATGGAATGACTCTCTCTAAACCTAGTAACAAAGCATTGATCTTTTCTTGAAAAATATTTGGCACTATAGAAATGCCAAATGGTAGTCTGTTGGATTTATATAAGCCCATCGGCTCATAAGCACTAATTTTTCTGCTGATTTAACCATTACATGAATCTGATGAAATGCGAAGTTTAGATCTAACTTGGTAAAATATGAAGTGTTTTGTAGATCCTGCCAGTATTTCTCTAACATTTGGGACAGGGTACACTCCCCTGTTTAAATATTTATTTATTGTAACCCAATAATCTCCACACAACCTAGATTGCTCATTCGGTTTGGTTATTACCAATAATGGTGTAGCCCAATCAAAGGTTTCAATGGGCATTAATATTTCTTTATTGATTAAGGATTTTAGCTTATTCTCAACCTTCACTCAGCACTTTTTGTGGTTTGCAAACTACTGGCTGCACATTTTCTAGTAATTCTATTTCGACTGGTTTTGTATCCATCAACCCTAATTCTTTGTTAAAAAGCTCTGGGTATTTCCTAGTTATTTTTTGTTCTACAAAAATCCCTTTTATAATATTAATTTGCATTCCTAATTCATGGAACCAATCTCTTCCTATAATGGGGGTTAATGTTTGCCTTTATGATATATAATCATAGTTTTCATTTTTTACCGTTATACTTGATTGGTGCTGTAACCTGACCGCAAATTTTAAGCACATTGCCATTTATGTCTTTCGCTCTAATACTTGTTTTCTCTAGCGAACTCTTCAAATTAGTTGCTGAAAAACTCTCCCAATCTGCAAGAGACATTATAGAAATTGCTGATCCAATGTCTATTTTCATTTCTATTTTTTTTTCCTGAATTTTAACTTTAATCATGAACTGTCATATCTTTTTTATGTATAGATTTTTAATCATGGTGTTTTTTATCAATTTCCCACCCCTACTTTCTGTCATGGGGTTTTCCATTATATCTTCTTTTTTACACACTAGTGACAAATGCCCCTTTTTACTGCATTTGAAACATGAGTTTTTCTTCCATTTTCACTCTTTCTTTATATAGCCTAATTTACCACAACAGTAACAAGTAATTTTAGTGTTGTTTTTACTTTTTGACTCATGAGGGCTACCATTCTCCCTATTTGTCTTAAAAATGCCCATTTTTTCATTCTCTTAACATTGCTCTATAAGCCTGAACTTGTTCTAAAATGAGCTTATACATTATGCCCTTCTTAATGCAATTTCATATGTTACTTCTGGTTCTATTAACAATTGTTGCCTAAGCCTGTCATCCACTATCCCCCAGAATAATTGATCCATAAGGATTTCCTCTACAAAATCACCATACCCACAATCTTTAGCTAGTTCTTTCAAAGCCAAATTATACTCTTTTATTTTCTCACCCTTTAGTTGCTTCCTATTATGCAGGGTTAATCTTGCAATATGATGAGAGGGATGCAGGCTTAAATGTTTGTTTAATTTTTTAATTACTTCTTCACCTTTAACCATCTCAGTCAATGATAGTTCAAAATATTTACTTATAACTTCAATTATCCTCTTGCCCACGAAACACATGCCATTCTGACACATTATCTACCCTGAATTTTCCTATGCTATTTTGACCAACTGAATGAATACATTTTAGTATGAATCTAACCAGTCAATTATTGCTATTCCACTATCACAATGTGCACTGTTTAACTACTTAATTTACCCATCTGGTTAAATTGAAGAAAATACATGAATGAGAATTATATTTAAGCTAATATTTAAAATTTAACAATATTTTATTCCATAACAATAATATAATGCATCAATATATTCCTTCAAATAATATACTCACAAAAATGGACAGCATTACAATCAATAATGTATTTAAGATTATTTCTACAATGTAATAGTTTTTACTAACTCCAATGCAATCTCTATTTGTTAATATAAACTAAAATATTTTATTTTCCATGTCTGATAAGACTTTTAATGACAGACATAAGAAATTTATAATTGAATAAAATTGCATAATACATAAGTGATATTATCTAAGATATTTTCACAGAAAACTAGATCAGGATTAAATATAGTAATAAAAACATAAATAAATATTAGTTTATGAACTTATGATATTAACAAAATTTTGTCATGTGACTTATATAAAAAATGGTCTTACTTATTATCTAGATTGTTGATAAATGATTTAAATTTGTTTATCCTTAGTTTCCTTATTTCAAGCCAGCAAATGTATAAAAAGTTTATATAATAATGCTTTGCTTCTTTTATTTTTGGTTGGATAGATCAATTTAATTAATAATTCTTGATTTCCTTTATTTTGACTGGCAAATGAATAATTAAGTATATTAAATAATCCTTGGATTTTCTTATTTTAACTGACAAATGAATAATTCAGTCTGTCAAATAATTTTTGTTTTTTATTTAATTTAGGTCATCAGCATTGGTATATTTTCTTTTTTCATAATTTATTTACAGAAATAATTTTTGGAGGAATTCTGCCATATTGATTTTAATTTGTTTACAATTTTAAACATTATGCTTAGGATTAGATCATCACAATTTTATCATCTATGGAGCTGCATTCTAGGGCAAAGAAGAATACTTGTTGGGGAAAGTCTTTCCATATATACTAAAGCACAAACCATGAATACATTTATCCATTGTATAAATGTTTTACTTATAATAAAATATTAATCTTACTAGTATGTAAATCTCACTTTATGAACTTCAATATAAAAGTCTGTGGCCCATATGTTGTTTGATGATTACTTCCCTTTTAAAATATAGCAGATGGTTTTAGATTCATTTTCTACACTATCTAAATATGTTCTGAACCAAATCCTTTGTCACAGCCTTTTATTGCTAACCATCCAATCTTATCAAAAATAATTATGTTTTTCTACACTTTCCAGCTATCCACATCCAAACTTATCTTATTTATTTTAATTACTCTCTAACTACATGTTTATTGATCAATAGCAGTAACAAAGTTAAGAAACTAAAACAAAAGAAAACAGTGGATGAAAAAATATTGCTTCTTTACAAATTTGAACTTTTTTAAAAAACGAACTATAATTAATTATTAACTTTCATAATTTGGTAATTTTGTGTTACTTTTTTAGTTCCAATAAACCCATTTTCTTTATTTTATTATGAACAATATTTCAATCCATTTTATTTCCTTTTTTACAGATTATAAGTTTTGGGAATTAACTTGTTATTATTTTCTTTTTAATAAAGAGATATAAAATATTAAAAAGAGAGTGTATACTATTGCATTCCACTGCCTACTACAGGAATTTAATTAATCCTGTTTTTACTAGGGTTAAATCTTTTTTTATATATTGTAGCTGGCAATGTAATACTGCACTACCTATAGATATTATGAAAAGGTATAATAAAATTATAAAAATATGTTCCCACCTTATAATTAGAGAAATCAAATCATAATCATATCTACCTGAAATAATATGGACAAGTTTTATCTTTTTTTCTAATAATAATAGCTCAAGATGAAATCTTAAAATTTTACTAATATCTTAAATTAACATTTAGCAATAAATATATCATTTTTCAACAGGTATTTATGATAGTTATAAAATTTTAGTATTTTTTTTTCTCATGTGTCATAGCATCAGCCGGGAAGTGACATCTGCTTGTAAAGCAGCTATCGCTGACCTCTCGACTACTTGAAACAAGTCATCATTTTTAAAAATGTATAAAATAAATTATTTTGATTCTAAAAGTTGCTTCATTAATGTTTTGTCTAGAGAATATCCATCTTGGAAGAATTCTTTTTCTAAAAGAATAATAATTGAAATAAAATTTCAGGTTATTTCACTATTTATTGCAGTTAGGATCTCAAGAAAATGTAAACTTTTAATTAATATTAAATTTAAAATTGAACTTTAAAACCAATGTTTTTAATTTTTACTATCTTGATGTAATAATTATTCAGTACAATAAAAGTAATTATGTGTGTATCTACAATTTTATTTTTTTATTATCAGTTCTAATCTCAACATGCTTTTCCTCTTTGTTTCTTAGCTTTTTATTCTTTAATCCTTTTTTTATTTTTATTTTATTTATGAGTTAATGATTGACAATAAATATAAGCACTTGAAAAACTCCTCTAAGATAATTAATTAAGAAATGCATTATCCTTTAATTAAAATTCCAAATCCTATTGGAAGCCAATCTTTCAAAACAAATGAACGTTTATATTTCAATTCTAAAAAAATATGCATGAATATGCATGCATATGCATGAATATGGTGAAACTAAAAAATAGTGGGTTGATAATCAGTATACTAGAATATGGTCCATACCTTATCCTACTATTTTTATATCAATGATTTTTCATGAACTTCAAATTCTGCATTTAAAATTATAAAAATCTCAAATCAAGCTGCTTACATTAATATATTTATGGACTTCACTGATATTTTTTTTGACATTTCTGTGTTTTAAGAATTTTTACAAAAATAAGTCCATCACTTAAAATACATAAGTAGTTATCATCAAATTTATCAGTTCTATACTCAAATTGTTACTGGTATAAGAAATTAAAGCAACTATCTTAGGCTTGACTTAAAGCAGATCATAAATCCCACCCCTTACTTTTTCTGAAATTCATAAGCTTCAATTTCACTAACTTTTATTTAAATTTGCATATATATTTGTAAATCTGCATAATGAAGTGTTTTTTATTCTTTATAATCTAAAGCTGAATGCACTTTTAATGAAACTCATAGATGAACAAATATATGCAAATTTGAATTACAAACACAAATGAAGGGGAAAAATTCATACTAACATTTATTATAAGCAACACATTAATCTGATTTGAAATAATAATTAATAAATAAGACCCACTTTAATCACATTTCACTTTTTGTTTTATTTCTAATACTTCTTAGTAGTCATTATAACAAAGCTTGTCTCTAAATACTATGAAACTTGAGTTTAATTTATCATAATAATTATTGATTATAACTAAATATTAGTTTAAGTTAGAATTCTAAAGCTTCTTTAATGTAAACTTGGTTCTTGTATTTTTTGTCTTAACAGTTTTTATTTATCTGTTTATTTTCATTAAAAATATAAGAATTTGAACTAAAATAATATTGAAATAAAATAAATATACTAAATAATTTACTTAATTTATCTAAATAATATTTGTCTAAATCGCATGTTGTTAATAAATTGGTAATAATTGAAAGTTTGCTAGTCTTAAGACAGCTGTTTAAAATCTGATTGGCTGTCTGAGAGATAATCGCGCATGTGAAAGACTAGCAAACTTTCAATTATTACCAATTTATTAATTTATCTATGTAATTGTTTTAAAACTTATTTACATTCATGGTGTTATTTTTCATATTATTTTTTTATTGTAATTCTATTTAATATCAGTTTTTTTTTTTTTTTTTTGTTATGAAAGATAGAAACAAAAAAGTTAAAAAAGTTATTTGTATATGGAAACATTAATATACATTATACAGTCTTTTTCAGTCTGTTTAATTAAAATTTTCTGCAATTGTTTTACAACCTTTTTTTAGTAAAAATTTCTTCATTAAAAAATAATAACAATAATTTGGCTAATTTCCATTCTCAGTTGGTCAGCAATATTGCAATTAGTTCATGTTCGTTATTAAATCCTTTTTTTTACTGTTCACCCGATTCATCAATTCAACCCAATCACAATGTGTCATTAAAGGTATGATAAATAGATGAAAAGATTAGAATCAGAATTCTTGTAACAAAATTATAACATTCAAATGTAATTGTACTAATACTCAACAGATGGTAGAAAAAGCTCGTATTCATAGGTCTTGCGTCAATTTAGATCTAATCAAAAAATAATAAACTTTTGTGTAACTACGAAAACATAATAAAAATAGTAAACTTTATTTTAAAAGTTTTTAATTAAAAATACATTAATTATTTTTAATTTAAAATTAATTAAAAATACTTTGAATGTTCATTGTCAAAGAATTTTTCTATCTCAATTTTTTAAATCGCTCACACGTCATCCTGAAATTCTACCTTTTAATTTTCAAATAATTTTAATTTTTATTTAACATGGAGACTTCTGAATTTAAATTAAAAATTATGCTTCATCTTAAAATCTAATTTTTATTATTAAAATCAACTAAATTCATTCCATTTTCACAGATGGTAAAATGCACTAAATTATTATAATTAATTAAAGTAATATTTAGATTATGCTTAATGTGGAATTTTTAATAGAATATTATTTGAAGAGAAAATTAAAAGTAGTCGCTGAAATGTCCGAATTTTGAGCAGTGTAATATAAAAGTAATCTAATTTTTATTAATTAAAATGTTCTTCACAATCACATCCAAAAAAATATTCAAATAAAAATAATTTTCAAATATATTTTAGATAAGTGTTTTATTAAGTATACACACTTATACGTGTGTGTGCAAGTTATTGGGCGCTGCATAATGAAATTTAAAACATAGTATATTTTGAGGGAAACGGACTATTATGTAATATATAAATAACATCCGCAATTTATAAACTTCAGATATGCTAGAGCTCTAAATCTCATTGTCCAATATATTTTATTTTTAAAGCATGAAGACATTAACTTATCAACGGCAATTTTATATATATGTGAAATTTTTATAAACCGAATTATCAAAAAAATATATATTTTTTTTTATGTGTGTAGTGGCACTGTCTACATGAAGAATAATAAATAGATAGTAAGTCCTGAAAATCATCTTTATTATTGTTATCTCCATACATAGTGAATAACGATGTTTGCTAATATTTCGCAAAAATAAAAACCATACTAACCATTTATCTAATTTATATTAAATTGAAAGATTAGACCCTTCTAGCTTATTATTCAAATTGATGGAATAGATAATTTTATATGTGTAAGAATATACAGAATCACAACTTCTATGGATTTTCATTAGTAATCACTTAACTCTATCAGAGTTATATTTATTAAGTTAAAGTTTTTAAATAGACAAATTAAAGAGCATTAAAAATATAATGGAAATTAATCTATGCCACAAACTAGATAGAACCTGAGCTGTTGATCTAACCAAGCAACTACTAATAAAAACGAGTAGTTCAAGCTAAAATAACTATAATATTAATACTATTTATTTGATCTATGCTAAGCTATAAACTTGATCCTTTTTAATTTCATACTCAAGCTGATATATAAAGTATAAATCAGAATTACATAATTTTACAGGTGTGGAATTTGAAATAAAACAATTTCCTTGAATTTTTGCTGACAATCAAGTATCTTCCACAAAGTGCTCAATATGTATATCTTTCAAATTTGCAGTGATTCTAACAGCTTTATTTGGTCAATGTTACAATAAGTTGTGAGTTGTTGTTTTTTTTAATTTTTAGTGAATAAATTTTTATCCTTCATTAAAAAATATACATTTTTATGATATTCATTACAATTACATTTTTAAAAATGCAAGACATATTAATACATTGGCTAACAACTATTAGAAAATCATTTATTTAGAGGTTTTTTCTGCACATTAAGATGTCACTGTTATAATCTTGGCTTTTCTTTGCTATCTTGTAGTTATTTATAATGTTAGTTTGTCAATATACATTTTTTGTAGAAATCATTAATTAAAATATTAGTTTAAAAAATATGGAAATGTGAGAATCATACAGATGTATGGATATTTTCATATAAAGACTAACCATATCTGATTTGTTATATCATAATGCAGTAAAACTGGCAATATTTCTGATTGATAAACTATTTGGCCTCAAGACAATTTGAATTGTATTGTTTCAAAATCAAAAATTGTGACATATTGTAAAATATTTATTTTAAGCCAAAAAAAAATTGATTACAGTTAGATTTTATTTGAAAATATTTGCTTTTAAGAAGACATGTCATAAAAATGTATTTATGTTAAAAGTGGAATGTATTTTTACTGGCTAACAAAAATTACTCTCATAAATGTCAGAGAAAAAACGTTTTGTGAAATTTTAATAATAGTGTATTTTTTACTTCCAAAACTTCATTATTTTATAATGTCACAACTAAAACTTGTTTCTATTTAAAAATGTAATTTCAACAAACAATACTTCAATCAATAATTTTTTATAAATGAACAGGATTATGAGTCAGAAAATAGTTAATGTTAATACTATGTATTCACTTTAGTATTTTGTTTTCTATTTTGCAATGTTCAAATATTAACTTTTAGAATATCTTTCATTTGTAAGCTTATATTTGTTATAAATAATATGAAGATTATTAATGTATGATATATAATAAAGGGTTAATTGTAAAAATAAAATGTTGTTAATGTGACCAAAGTTCTCCCAATGTGTTTCAGAAAGAAGAAAAAGGAATTAATTATGAACAAATTAAAAAGAACATATTAACTTTGTTTGCTAATAAATAACAAGACCAATCACATGACATAAATTATAAGAATTAATGATTTTATTTTAGTTTTCAGGCAAAAAATATTGTTTTTCAATTAAAAATAAGTTATTCTGCATCAATATATTTTATTAATCACATAAATCAGTAAGTAATAGATTAAAGCAATAAATATAATCATTAAATTTTGAAAATTCAACTAACAATTACAAAAAGAAAATTGAAAAAAAAATTATCTACAATCTTTTAGTAGCTGTTTGTGTTTTGCGCTTGATCATCTCTCTTTGATGTTATTATTCTTTCCCTGACTTGTTTTCTGATAAAAACTAAGTCATTCAAATAAAACTCAGAATGTTAATAATGTATATTTATCAAAACAAAAGCTCTATTTAATTTTTCAAAAATAAAAATAAGTAAATAAATAATATCTAAAATTATAATTTTCACTTTCAAGATTTAAAAACTCAGCTTCTCAGTTTTATTTTATTCTTCTGGTGAGTGATGCTAACATATAATTATTTTGGTCAGAATTAATATCCATCAATCACTGTCATTTTAATTTATGATTTGTTGTTAAATAAACTTTACAGAAAGACCACTACTAAGTCATATAGACATGATTGCAATGTTAATTTCATCATGAATGAAGTTATTCTGTGATCACATTTATAAATGTTACATTGCATGACATTGTTAGTTTAATATCTATTACACAAATGATATTGGTAATATTATATTATGTGGTTTCAGCTTGCATTATACAATACTTTATAAAAAAAATTCTTGATTGCTGGTGAGGAAACATAAAAAAATATTTTGTGACTTATTAGTTATATATCAGTTTTAGTATTAATTTAGAAATGGTCAGACAAATACTATTGTTATTCTTATTTTATATAGTTTCAGCATTACTCTCTATCATTTTTAGTTGGTAGTTGGTAGTTTACATTATTGATGACATTTTATATCAAACTTCTTACATAGAAAAATCATTATTATATTTTCATGTTTTTTATATATCTTTACCCATATGTTTTAAAGTGTATGTGGACACTAAAAGTTTTTATGGACAGTTGTATAAGAGATTAAATGTAAGTGGGAAACAATGGTTTTACATAATTAGTAAGAGCTGTGTTTATTTTTTATATGAAAAACAATTCAGATTCCTTTGTATTGAGAAGTCATTTAAATAGAATAAAGCAGAGAGGATCAATATGGATTTTCAAGCAAAAAAAAGAGTAATTCATGTTATATTCTTCATGTTTTTTTTTATGTTATTTAGAGCAACTAAAAAAATGGAATTCCAAGGAGTTTGTTATTGAATTACTCTTGAATAATTAACAAAACAAAGTAATATCAATATATGAAAAACTGATCAAATTATAATGATTCTATTATCATATATTAAGATGACAAAAGTCCTCCTGATAAAAAAACTATTTTTGAGAATAAAATTCCTCCAATGATTATAAATATAGATAATTTAATAAACTATGCATCATAAATTGAGATACTGCCTTTGGATTCATTTGGACAACATTCCATGACATCTGATTGGCTGTCAGATAAGTATTGTAATGAGTGCTAGAGATTAGGCAGTATCTCAATTTATTTTTAATTTTCACCTATCTGCACTTCACAAATTAAAATATTATTTACATACTTTACTGCTTGTTATGTATTATAAAAACTACTATGTAGTAAATCATAGGATTTTGCATTCTACATTTATGATTTAGACTCAGTGAGTTAATTGTGAAGATATTTAAAGCTTCAAGCTTTCAAATCTAAATACTTACAACTGTCTTAAATATATGAAAAGAAAAGTAGAGATTTTGGTGGCCACCCTTTTCTCATAAAATCTTTGTTGTGTGTTTAGGTTTGGATGTCATTTGGACAGCTATCTATGACATCTGATTGGCTCTCAGATAAGTATTGTAATGAATGCTAGAGATTTGGCAGTATCTCAATTTACTTTCAATTTTCAACTATCTGCTCTTCGCAAATTAAAATATTATTTAAACTATGCATCAAATTTTCAAAAGACTAAATATTCTATTATTATGTTACAGCACTTATAACACAAAGTTTAATATTTGCCAGATATTTTAATTTGATACACGATTTGTTTGTAAATGTTTCACTCTTTTATATTTTGTGAATTCATTCAGGATCTTTGAGACTATGAATTTTAAAAATATTTCAGTACATTTTAGGATAGATACTCCAACAAATTTGAATACCAATATATTGAGCTATTTAAACTAATAAAAGTGTAATATGTTTTCTCTCATTGTTTATATATTTCTTGTATGTAAAATATCCTTCAACATTTATTATATAATTTTAAATTAGTAAATAGTTATCTCAGAGAACTCATTTCTGCCAACTTAATCTTTCCATATTGTTTATCTTCTTTCTCTGATTCTGGAAATAACTTCATACAAGTATTGTTGTGTTTTCTTGGCTTTTTCATTCCTCAAATTGTCATTTTATCCCATCAATCATTTTAAAAATAATACTACAGTTTCACTGCATACAAAGTAGTTTTGTTTTGTTTTTGATTTTTTTTAAAAAAAAAAAAAAAAAAGAAAAAGCTTAAAATAGCATCCAATACACGTTACTCTTCATTTTTTTTAAATAAATGAATATTTGAAAATAGTGAAATTAACAGTAATCATTCAGAAATGATTATGAGCACTTGCTTTTGAGTTTATATTTACTCAAATGCTTTCGTGGGTATCTGTGTATATCACTCCAGCCACCTAATTTATTTACAGTTTATTCTTGTTATTAATTCGTTCATACTATAGTTCAATGTTTATTTTATTAATAAAAAAGAATCGAAGTATGTGCAGTTGAATTGATTTTTTTTTGAAAAAGATAAAAGTGTTCATGAAATTAAAAATTTTCAATAAAAGTAGTTGCATTACAATACGTTTAGCATACCTGCAGCAATTTCATAACATTATTATTGCAAACTGTTTGAAGTCTTGTAAAATTATAATCAATTAACACAAAAAAGTTGAACAATACAAATGTTAATCAAAATTTTCCCCAGTAAATAAAGTGTTAAATTTATTTTAAAATAGTTTGTTAACATTAAATAGATTAGTAATATTTGAAAAGGGCACCAAACCAGGTGTTGAAAAAGGCTTTTTATGTGTAATATTGTTACTGAGATTTATATAGCTGTTATAAATATTTGAAATACAGGCACGCTTCAAGGCATGCTTCACATACCTGGAGCTTAATTGTAAGTATAAGAGATTTGAACTCAGACTTTCAAATACCTGTCAACTATCCATACTATGTCATACCACTGATACACATGACCACACAAATGTAGAAAAAATAAATAATCACCAATGCTAAACCAGTACACATCAGTTGGTCCAGATTATCATCTCCCATACACACACATATATAATCAGAGCTCAGTTTATATTAAGATAGCAAATCTTCACACTTTAATGGACAGGCTTCAATCTACTCCAACCTTCAACTTTTCAGCCATCCATATGACTGAAAATCTGATGATTAAAAGCCCAAATCCCATGCTGATGCCAATATTATTGCCATACCCATGTTGATCTCAAGTCACTCTGACTCCTCATGCATTGGACCTTATTCATTTAAATACATAGAAGAGGGATGGGCAGAATGCAGGCTTAATGTGTAAATATTTGAAATACAGACACTCTTCACATACTTGGAGAATATATATATATATATATATATATATATATATATATATGTGTGGGGGGGGAGATGATAACTTGGACTGACTGATGTGTGCTGTTTTAGCATGAAATACTAATATTGGTGATTATTTATCTTTTCTATATATGTGTGGTCATGTGTATTAATGGTATGAGATAGTATGAATAGTTGACAGGTACTTAAAAGTCTGAGTTCAAATCCCCTATATTTACAATAGCTGATATAAAAGAAGTCTTTATTATTTTCTGATTGCTCTTTATGATATAAATATACATTTTTGTCTTTCCTTCACTTATGTAAGTCAATATAGCATCAGTCATCAAAATCCTCTCATGCTATCTGCCATCACTCTATAATAAATGTGACAATGGAATTATGTGCATGCATACTTCATGCACAGTAATTATGATTCCAATCTCTTTTTTTTATATTTTTTGACACAAGCACTTTGGTAATAAGAAAGCACAGGGATATGTTTAGTAAATTGGAATCTTTTACTTCCATCTTTTCACACAACTGTTAATTAGGTATGTTAAGTCTGGATCAGAGACATGATTTTTAAAGTCAATAAAATGTATGTTTACACAAATCTGTATAGGGATCACTCTGAATAACATGAAAACTAAAAGGATTTAGACAAATGCTTTTAAAATGTTTTGACTTCATATTGTGGCTACGTGTTTGTTCCCAATGGATTATTTATTAAAGTAATAGGAATATTATATGATCAGTATTGATAATGATAGTAAAGGAAATGCTGTGATACATATTTTAATTTTTATGCAAACATAAATGTGTAGAATTTAAATACTTGATGCAAGTAGATTCAAAGACATTTATCAATAAGAATTTCACTCATCATCAATAGAAAAGAGTTTATTAGAACAGTATTTGCTTACAAATGTTTTGATGAAGCAGGTCAAGAATTTTAAAAAATGAAGAATTCTTGGATATATTAATAAAGACTAAAGTATTAAACTTACATTTATGAATGACATTGGACTCATTATATTAATGCACATGTCATAATGTTAAATACAGGATGTTAGAGAAGAAGTTTTATTTTTTGCTTGGCATCACCATCACTAATAGAATCACATTTTTTTTCATTAAGCTGTTAATTTATTATAATCAGGAAGCTTTGGCTAAAAGTTGTTGAAAATAATAATATTGATGCTGTAAATTCAAAATTTTAGTTGTTATTGAATTTTTTCCTAATACATAGATTAACTATCTCATACACTGTAAATAGGCAGAAAAATTGTATAAACTGATTTAAGTACAATTGTGTTTAAAACCATCCCACTTAACAGAATACATTTTAATTGGGAGTTGTTAATATGAAAAGCATTTAATACTTACATATGCAGAATTTTAACAAAATGTAGACCAATACTTCTAAGTTAAAGATAAGAGTTGCATAAAAGAAAAAAATGTTATTCTGCTACCACTGCTAAATATCAATCATTATTAAACATTATAATTTATAATATTAACTTTTGGGTTTGTTATATTATTGATATATGAAATTATTATATGAAATAAATTATGGATAAAGATAAAAAGCAACCATGACTGATTCTTTTTTTTAATGATCCTATTTTACTATCTTTATTAAAAGAAAGCATGATATTTTCTACTTGACACAATAATAAATTTAATGAAAACCAATAACAATTATGGAAATTTAAAATTAGAAGTTTAATAATTTTGCCAGATTAAAATTCCAGAAAAAATATAAATATTTTCTGAATGTGGTCACTTCATTTTTGAGGCATTGAAAATAATAAATGGATTTTAAAATAAGTAAATAATTCTAATAATGATATCCGAAAGGTAAATAAAATGTAATTTTAAATAGATGGAGGAACATTGATTACATTTTGAATAAGTGAAACATTGACATTTAATTATGTATCATTCTATCTAAATATGTAAATTTGGATAAAGATATTAAGTTTAGTGGTGTTTTAAAGTAGAATATCTGTATGCACTAATGAGATATATAGACATGTTTCTTAAGTAGAGTGGAGGATTATATTTTACTTTAAAGTATTTGAATTTTTAGAAATATAGAATTCATAATGTTATGATGTTATTATTCTTCCAATTTTTAAAAATAAAAAACATAAAAACAAGACTGAATTAATTGCTATGAAGTATAATTATTTTTTTTTTACTGTGACAAATGTACTTTCAAGAATTTGATAGAAAAAGTGCTTACAATCACATTAACTTATAAATGGTTACCAAAGCTTCAGAATGGTAATAAAGAAGATTTTATTACCAGGAAAATGCCAAAAAATGTCACAAAGAATAAATGTATTGATTTACATTATAGATTTGGTCAAGACATTTGATATTAGTAAATAAAAAGTATGAAATAAGTTAATTATCTGCTAAAGTTTATTATATTATTCACCTTCTGTATGATTAAATAAAACAATGTGTTGTTGTTACACATGTAAAATATGGTCATATGGAAAAAAACTTGTATTAAAAAATGTAAATATTTGCTCCAAATTTGTTTCTAATTTTATGACAGTGAATTTTAATACTATTTATACATGGCTTCTTAAATGATGATCTGCAGAAAGTATTAATATTTTAAAGGCATATGTAAAATTTTCCTTTACTAATTAATGTTTAAAACTTTATAGCAGTTAATAAGTTAAAAATAATAGTATTTCATTTCATAGGATATAAGTAATGCAACTAAAATGCTTATATTTAGATTTTCTGTTATTTTATTAAATTTATTGTCAGAAATTGATACTTTTATCTTCTATAAACTAAAATAGAAGTATTATTTATTTATTTTGAGAATGGCAATAAAGACTATTGGTAAATTTTAAAAAATAAGATGGTGAAATTATAAGACCAATCTATACATGTTTTCAGTTTATAAATATAATGTTATAAAGTTATTATGACAAAAACATCTTCAGTTATATTGAATACATAAAACCAATGAGAGATACTTTGTTAAAGCTATTAAATGCTTTTATATTAACTTGTCCTGTCAGTGTTTCTGTTGATATACCCACATTTTTAGCAATGAAAAAAACTGGTTCCATTTAGAATCAAACTCACATCTTTACATTCCCTGAGAAAACTCCTTAGCAACTAAACCAATGGAAGTATTACATTTGTAGAATAAAATTTTGTTAATATTGGATTGATTTTATTATTAAATTACACTTTTTATGTTTTAAAGGATTTTTTGTTTAAATGTTTCAATGTTACTTTTTTTAAATAACATCATATTTAGAATGACAATAAAACCTGTAATAGTATTACAATTAATAGTATATAGAATTACTTATTGTCAATATATAACATATTTAGAAAATTAAAAAAAGGAATGTTGTCCTTAACAGTACTTCTATGTATTACATCTAGCATTCTAGTTTCTAAGATGTTGCTGCATTAAGAACTATGTATACTAATAATGATTCTAGAAAAGAACAATATATTTTCTGGATTAAATTAGAATCTCTCAGAACACATTATATACTTAATTTATAATTATAATTTTGATCTGATTTTTTTGTAGTTTTAACCATGTTTTTAAAACAATATGGAAATATAAGTAAAAAGCAAAAATAAGATGTATTTTTTTTTTTTAAATAAGTCTTTTATGTAAACAATTGCGTAAAAAGTACAAAATAACAAAGTAATTGCCTCTCAAAATTATTTTGCCATTCTTGGAAAATAGCAGAGATCTTAAAGATCTAGACTTTTATAAAACAATTGGAAATTTCAGGAACATTGTCATTTCATAAAAGCATTTGAGGCTCAAATAAATGATAAAAATTGAAAAGGCCTCAAATGTTTTCATGAAATAAAAATATTCCTGAAATTTCCAATTGCTATATAACAGTCTAGATTTTCAAAATCTCTGATATTTTCAAAAAATGGAAATTAACCAAGAGAAGATTACTTTATTATTTTGTACTTTTTAGTCAGCTATTTACATAAATGCATTATTTTAAACAAAATATTTTTTTACATCTTATTTTATAATGGACTTAAATATGATTGTCCTTATAAAGATTATCTTAATGAACATTCTAAAGCAGATACACTTTGTGACTGCTTTCATTTGTAAGATATGGTTAAGAATAGAATATAATGGAAAGCTATATTCATATAAGATATTTAATTTTTTCAAAACAAAGTTTGTTGAAGAACATAAGACACTATTGAAAATTTACATAAATGGTCTCAGAATAATTTGTATAGTAATTATCAAATTTATCACTAATGTATTTTAATCTTTTTACCTAGGAGTTGGAAAGTGCATAACCTTTTGCAAGTGGTGATGACATAATGTATAATTAGTCATAATAAAATTATATATATATACATGTACATAAGCATACATTTATAGAGAACAGAGATGAAACGTTCTGAATAATAAAAGTTGAGTTGCGCACTACAAGCATTGGAAAGAATAATAACTATGTATAATTTTTAATAATTCCCCCAGCTTCATAATTTCTAGTATTTTTCAGGTACTTACAATTTTAATTCTCCCCTCCCCCCATTCCATATAATATATTTTAAAAACGACCAAAGATCATAACTTAGTAGTAAATATTTATAAGAGCATCTTCTTGGGAAAAAAAAATTTTTTAGAATCATACAATATTTGTATGTTAGTTAGCATTTGTATAATTTAATGTAATTTTTTTTTCACACTTATATTAGAAGTAAAAGTATAAAGCCTAGAAGCAAAACGGTAAATAAATCTTATATACAAATATAACACATTTTATTTTAAAATGTTTTAAAGAGTTAAAAAATAGTAAAACGTTTTAGATTTTTTTTAATAATATCTTTAATAAGATTTAGAATTTGGAACAAATTATTGTTACATTTTCATTTACCACTGTCAAGCTCCCTTCGCTCACAATTCCGATGCCATCCATTTTAGATAAATAGAATAACGACCATTACTATTCATTTATCGAAATTAGAGATTGTCTTTAGCACAGATATAAACTTTAAACCTCAGTTAAAGATTAATATATCTGTTTTTTTTATTTATTTTACACACACGAAGTTATTACCCTTTCTCATTCCCGTATGGAATATCTTATAGATATAATAACCACCTCCATACTTCCCCATTCTTTTTTTAATTCACTTAAATAAAGTTATAATAAAAGACAAATGCCCCCCAAGATGCATTTTGTGCTGAACCAGCTCTCATCAGTTCACCCAGCTCATATATACGTTTATTATATGAAAAATATTTATCTAGAGTAAATTGTTACATTTTCATTTATTGTTAAAGAACTATGGGTTATTAATAATTAATTATATATACATGTTTTTTTAATTATAGCTAAATTATGTCGTTCTGTAATTATCTTTAAAGTAAATCTCTCATCTTAAACTATCTTGTGCATCTAACAGTCTTTTTGATTCATAAATTGTGTATCTAACAGTTTTTTGATTCATAAATCATGCCTTAACATAAATTTTAAAATGCCCAGCTGACACTTCAGTTTTTTTATTTTCAATTATAAAATTGTACCTGAATATTAAGGTGCATGAGTTCAAAGCCTTCAATGTTATGTTCATTAAAAATAAAGAGACATTTTTAAAATAAAAATAAAGAAAAATTTCAAATTACATTTTTATTGTATTTAATTAATGGGTTCCAATGATATAAATTATATGTAAATGCTATATGTGGCAATATGATTCAAACAAGATATTCATGTTTATTAAACTTTGAAAACAAGGGGGGGGTAGTAATAATAACTCTATAACATTTTTTTAAATTAAATATTTAATAGTAAGAATTTGTGAGTGTGTGTGTGTTAACATTATCTCTATAATATAACATATAAATAGATCTGCATATCTAGTAATTTAGTTTATTTGTAAATAACAAAATTAGATTAAAATAAAATAATAGTTTTTACTTCACCTTTGATTAGTAATTAATCGAGATTGCGCTTTACGCAAAAAAGTAAAGCTTGTCCAAATCTTACAAAGTTATATGGCTTAGCGCTTTCAGAGACCTTGAGTCTCCATAATCATAGCCTACTTTTAACTGAAGTTTAGAAGTGGTTTATGTAAAATTTTATGCAAATTTTATAATGACCATTTTCTGAAGATTGTAAAGCACGATTCTTTCCGGTTTATTGCATAATTGTCATTTGCAATAAAACACGCCTCTTTAATTGTTCATTTCACATCATTCCATTCAGTGCAGAGTGCTGAGTCCTTTGAACTAGGATTCCACACCCCACCATCAACAAACAGAATGATAAACAATACCAAAGACAAAATACCTTCTGATCAAATATCCCAAGCAGTTTATAAAATTTCATGCCCAACCAATGGATGTAGAGCGGCATACTATGGGGAGATCCTTGCCAACATCACAACAAGCATTATTTATACAGGAAAGCTATAAATAATGATAAAAACAGATCCATATTCTTCAAGCACCAAAAAACAACCAGCCATATGTTTGAACCCACTATAGCAAGGGCACTGTGCACTGAACACAATGATGTGAAACAAAAAATTAAAAAGGCGTGTTTTATTGCAAATGACAATTATGCAGTAAACCTGAAAGAATCATGCTTTACAATCTCCAGAAAATGGTTATTATAAAATTTGCATAAAATATTACATAAACCACAGCTAAACTTCAGTTAAAAGTAGGCTATGATTATGGAGACTCAAGGTCTCTGAAAGTGCTAAGCCATATAACTTTGTAAGATTTGGACAAGCTTCACTTTTTTGCTTAAAGTGTAATCTCAAATTAAAAATTAGATTAATTAAAAACCCAAAATAAAGATAAGTAGAAGTTTTGTTGATTGGATTTGGGTTGGAGCAAACCATGTATTTACAATCTGTTGACTGTAAATAGAGTGTATATTTATTGGTCTTTTCTTCTACCTAGAGATAAGATGGGGTGAAGAAAATAAAATTATCATTAAAAAAAGAATTCAAGCACTACTGTAAATTGATTACCTAGTCTAAGGTACAATCTCACTTGTAGTATAAAGAGTTTGAAAATAAGAATTACTACAATACAAGAGTTAACCTGAATGGATAAAGGGTAACTTTTATAAGTGCTGATTCATATAAAAAAGTAACTTCATTAGAGAATTCTTTCAAAAGACCACACCAGAAAACAAATATAGAATTATTATAGTTCATGTGCATATTGTGAAAATGACAGTATATAAATCAGGAAGATGAATTATCTTTCTTGTAGAAGCATCAATCACCAACTATTAACCATGGAAGTGAACTTAACCAAAATTATAACAAGTATGCAAAGTGACCATGAATATATATATATATATATATATATATATATTCATATATATATATATATATATATATATATATATATATACCGTTTTAGAGGTAAAAAAATGTACACATTTTGAATTATTAAGGTGAAGTGATTTTCATTTCATAAGTAGGGGTATTTTATTAATTGTATTATTATTTTTTCTATTATTAATGTTTATTGGTTTGCATTTAAAGTAAATTTTAAAGATTTTTTTTCTCTTTCATGATTATTATTGATGTGTGTGTAAAAAGAAACTGCTCTGTATTTCTAGAAGTTAAAAGGTATGATATTTGACATACTTTTGTAACTATTATTATTAAATTGTTAATTTTATTACAATCTCCATTTTTTTATTTACAGATATCAGTCAAAATATTCCTAATATAAGTGTGTGCATGTGATTTATATATAACTAAATATCTAACAGAATGATTGAAAGCTAGCATTTATGATTAAATACCAATCTAGAGACTAAGAATCATAATAAGGGTTGTTATCACATGGTACTGGACTGCCATAAAAATAAAAAAAACATGGCAGGCATTCACTAATTACAAATATTTCCTTATTTCATTATCCATTGGCTAACCACTGATAAAGTTATAATAGAAATAAAATTAAACTCATAAAAATTATACATAGTGGTCACAGAAATTATTAGACCAAGAAATAGTAACTTGGGCATAATAACTAGGTATTGAGCATATATATATATATATATATATATATATATATATATATATATATATATATATATATATATATATATATATATATATATATATATATATATATATATATATATCAAGTAGCAGGCTAAGTGTTAGCTTAACTAGTCTATCCCATTAATTTAAGTGAAAAATTAATCAACATTTTAATCCTTTCGCAAAAAAAAACTAAATATTGTGAATCAAATGAAAAAATCAATGCTCTAGAAGATGCAAGCCCCATACATTAGATCTATCAAAACTCAAGTAATTCTCCACTTTCACAAGAGCATGTGAAATACTTGACAGGAGTAAACAGTCACAAAAGAAAAGCAAAAATTAAAAAGGACAATGATTCTGCAGAGGATAACACAGAAATGGAAACAAACTTGCCTCTAATTTCTGATATCTTTCTAAGCAGTCAATCAACTCACCAGCAAATATAAGAAACCCTGAAATTAAAAGTTTAAGCATAAACCTGGAAATGGAAATACCAATTAATGGACAAAGTGTTTTTAATAAAAGTGTTTTATAGCAGACCTGTCTAAACCCAGATTAAGCAGGACTATTAAATGTATGGATCACAATGAAGACCCAAGAAAACTATCTGCAATTATTAAATATGGTTTCAATTTTAGTTTAAAATCAACATCCATAAGTATTATAATTATTCAATGGCATTGTGTAATGATAGATTCACAATTATAATAGACATTTTGAAATTATTTATTTTTATATTATCTTGGAAATAAAATGGATTTATATGTAACAGAGGTAAATGTGAGGGGAATCAATCCTATCCAACATGTTTTTGCATTAAGTAATTGAATAGCCCAATTATTCCATTATATAATACTTTTTACAGAGACAAAATATTCAGTAAATTCATCATTTAATCCTCAACAGTTATTAAGTAAGTTTGGATATTACCAATTTTCAGTAAACATCCTGGCTGCAGTAGGAATTGTGATATTAATCCATAGTAAATTGACATTCCAGACATTCAAAAGAATTTATCATGACAATCACATGATTATGGTTACTTTATACATATGGCCTTCACAATTAATATTATAGGACTTTATTTATATAATAAATCTTCCATAATAATCCAATTAATCAATAAGATTAATTTACTTTTGGGCTCAAATTCATTTCCATGATTGGTGATTTCAACATGCCTTATTGTTCATTTGTTAGGAAATATTTTCATATGATTAATAGGAATTTGATGAGTACTGAGGGATTCTTCTTTTCCAACTCTATATCATTCTATACAAAGAAAAACTCATCCTTAATCGATCTATGCTTTTATTCACCTGAATTACATTATCATATCTCTCCTTCTTTGCAATCTATATCCTCTTCAGATCATCTAGTATTAAATGTATGCTTGAAGTCAAATAGGCAATTACAACCAGGATTGCTACTTAATAATACAGTTCATTTACTGTTAAGATCGGCCACATGAGAAGCATTGATGTCAGAAATATGTATTTACTTTAGGAAAATATATATATTGACTGATTGATGCATTGTTTTGTTTTATTAACATTGTATTATTAACAAGCAATCACTATGCTCAGAATAATAAACTGCCAACCAAACTAATAAAAGATATTGAAGCAATAAATATTAAACTGAAGAACACTTTATATGATCCTGCATTGGTAGAATCTATTATAATGCTAAAACAAAAATATAAACAAACTCAATTATTACTAGCAGAGTAGTTATCAATCAAAAAAGCAAAAATATATTTTTCTAGACCTCATGATTGGTCTAAAGGTTATATCCAATGAGCACATGGTTATAAATCAAAGAAAATGGTACCTTCATCATTACTAAAAATCAAGAAAGGATTGCTGGACAAGATATGTTGTCTCATAACTTTTTTCATTTTATGACAAAATTACAAAAGCATCCTCTGCCAACCTTATTACCAGATACCTTTGATATAACAAATGGCAATCATGTAATTTCTAATATTGGAAATACTCCAAAAAATTAAATCCATCCCAGAGAAGATCCACCCTGGAAACCATGCTACTCCTAAATTTGTTCTAGATCACCTATATAATTTCACTGTCTCTATCATGCATATCATATTAATCTATCTAGCAAAACAAATTCATAACATTTATCAACTATACCCAGTATCAAATCTGCCATTTCTCAAAAAAATATAATCTTCCATCACCATTGAAAAATCTGAAACCAATCCCAATGACTCCTCTAATGATAAAAGCTATAGAATCACTAATAAAGAATAAAAAAATTGAAAGTTAACAGAAATTTCTTTCAAAAAAATAATGAGTTTGAATTGTTCATTTTTTTTCTATGTTTGACAAAATAGTTTAGAGAAAAATATGAAACTCTCTTATCTGTTAATCACACCATAGTTAGTTTAAGTATAGATAATACATTATCAAGATATTTTTATCTTCCATATGCTTTTAGCATTCTTAAGTTTTAACATTAACATTGCTTGAACTTTGTATAATCAACAACTAATGTGATGGTCAAACTCATTATTTTTCTTATATAAAAACAATTCAACTATTGGAAAAAAAAAAAAAATTGAAAGTCAACAGAAATTCCATACAAAAATTAATGAGTTTCAATAGTCCATTCTTTTTATATATATATAATAGTTATGGCAATTAAATATTTCTGAACATATGTTTAGTAATGTCATCCATCATGTAATTAATAATTCTTCATCTTTTGCTAAGGCTTTCAAATTACCATTTGGGTTCCTCCATGTTTTAATTTTTTGCATAGGAAAATTATTCCATTCAGCACATAAAAAAGTCTATTTAAGTTTCTAAAATCTTCAAAAAGATCTTCATCCCTACAAACAAAAAAATCCTTCATTGAATTAAATTGTCAACATAAATCATTTTCATCTTTGTCAAAAATAAGACAGTAATGAAAAATTTTGTGTTTCAAATCTTAATTTGAGCGTTGAACGGAATAATTTTTCTATGCAAAAAACTAGTACATGGTGTAACACTCCAAACAAAAATATTTTTATCTTATAACCACAAAGTTTTGGTTATTATATATATATATATATAATTATTGTTCCATGACAGCTAATTACAAATACTAATTAAATTTTCAATCAATAATTCATGTAAGTATTTCATATCTATTAGTGGTGGCATTATAAATCTGCATTTTTATATTGATATAATGTATGTGTTAGCATATTTCATCTGTTAGTTAGCATAGGGGTGGTATGTTTAACTAATTCTTAGTTTATTTGATCATTTTTGTCCAATTTTAGAAAGACAGAAATGATGACCTATATGGTTTGAAAGTCCTTATAGACATAATTCAGACGTCATTATTTCAATGGAGATGAAGATTAATAATGAACTTCAATAACTTTTGCTTAGCTTGATTTTATGACTTAATGAAATTTTAATACTCTTTCTCTTATTTTTTTTCTGAATTATCACTGCAAATTTACATCAATGTCCCTTGCTACTTTTATTCACAATGCATCTTTACATTATAATGTTGGCATTGAGAATATTTAGCAGTATGCAATATAAGCCTTCGTTTTTTTATTTCAGCAAATATATAGTGTTCATCTATTAGTTTGTGAAATTTTATGTAGATGACACTTTTAATTAATGAATTATTTGACTTCTGGATTCTCTCTAGTATTCTTTTTATACTTTGAAAGAGAACACGTGTAAACATCATTATTATCCCTTTTCACTATTATTCTGTTTATTCATCATGACAAGTAAGTTATATAATAATTTTTTATCATTTTTTGTTTTTTAAAAAAATATTTCAATAAAACGAAGCTTCCCTTTATTTTGTAGATATTTAGAAGAAAAGACTTTTTCTATTGTAGACTTTGAAGGACACGTGATATCTAACTTAGGTGAAAATATTAGAATTCAAATGTTTTGCTCTTATATATATATATATTATATTTATTATATATTTTAGAAATTGTATTGTATATACTGACACTTCTTTGTTTCATCTCAAAATATAAAAAAAAAAGACATTTATATTTTCAAATATCAGGTCGGAGAAGAGTTAAAGGTCATATTTACGTTGTAAAATTTTAAATTTTGTTATTAAAATTTTGGATTTTGTAATTTTGAACTGTGCATGATATATATAATGCACATACACGCAAATAAGTGTAAATCAATTTGTAAATCATTTTGTAAGAAAAGAGAACATTAAAGGAAAAATCGTGTGAAATTTGTAAAATTTTATTTTTTATCTATTTCAAACTATGCCTAATGTAAGAGACGATGTTTTTAATTAATTATCTTGATCTAAGATCTAGTATAATTACAGTGTGGGTTGATAAGATTAAATTTCGAAGTAATGTCATCTTTTTTTGTTTTAAAATTATTTTAAAGTAAATTTTATAAATAAATTACTTATCTTTTTGTATAAGATTATTTTGTAACAAAGCCTAATCTATAAATAAAATTTTTAATCTGTTCTAATAAAAAGTTAGTCATTGTTCAAAAACTGTAATAAACGTAATTAGTTGGAAATGTTAAGAATTTAATTACTAATTTATAAATCCAAGATTATCTGGAGTTATTTTAATAATACTGATTCTGTATGCTTCCAAGAAAACTGGAGACATATAAAAGTTAAAAAATTTTGGCCAAAGCATTCAGAGTGATTCAACTATTCAATATTCATATTCACTTTTATTGACTTTTCTTCAACTCATTAGTGAATGTGAATGATTGTTATTCATGTTAGTCACTATAAAATTTCCAAAGAAGAATCTACAATGGTTATCTGCAATTGCCATGTCAAACACGGCCTATTTAAAAGCAACCAAGCAGTCTCCACAAAAATAAAAGGATTAACAATATCCAGCATTTACATTGATAATATATGTGGCTAAGCTACCCCAATGATGAACTCACTTCTTATATATAATTCCAATTCCTATCATGGTATAAACTACTTACCCAACTGAACTGCAGTTTTACTGATCAACAACATGGACACTGAAGCTTTGTTCTCAACTACCTTCTAAAGGAAAAACATGCATTTAAACACTCAATTAAACTACATACTCTAAAATCCAATGTCTGCCACATAAAAGACTTCTGGTAAAATGTTAAAATTTTATTTATCCATTAATCTTGTCTTTAGTAATTGTAGTTTGATAACCCTTATGTTTAGTGTAAAATTATTTCTGTTAGATTTAAAATAAGTAATTTATAGCCAAAGTGTATAGTTAATATAATATTTTATGCATTTTCTAATTTTTTCATGGATGAATTTGGATAGAGTTTGATTTAGGTATTTAATAGACATTAATTTAATAATTCAGACCATTGAATAACAACATATTTTAATATAATTTTCAAATTTTTATTCTAAATCAGTTTCAAATGTTATATATAGAGTAAGTTAAAAACGAACCCTTAACAAGCTTCAAAAATACCCTCAACCTCAGACCGTGGTTTCTGCCTCTAGTGTCATCAATGAGGTGCTAGGGAATAAAAATACTAGAATGAGTCTAGCATTTTATCAATGCCTAACTATTGAGAAGAAAATCTGAAACTTTCAGACATTTAAATGTCCAAAAATCCAGCTATCTAACTCATATAGACTCGTTCTAGTATTTTTATTTCCTAGCACCTCACTGATGACACTAGAGGCAGAAACTGTGGTCTGAGGTTGAGGGTATTTTTGAAGCTTGTTAAGGGTTTGTTTTTAACTTACTCTATATATAACATTTGTAAATGCGAACTTTATTAAAATTAGGTCATCTGACTTGATTTTTTGTCAATTTAATTTTAGTTTTTTGCTATTAAGGCTTTGGCGATTTTATATTGCTAGAGCTATTAATATATGGTGTATCTGAACTTAGTTCAGTCCCATACTGCTATTTGAGTTAGATAGCTGGATTTTTGGACATTTAAATGTCTGAAAGTTTCAGATTTTCTTCTCAATAGTTAGGCATTGATAAAATGCTAGACTCATTCTAGTATTTTTATTCCCTAGCACCTCACTGATGACACTAGAGGCAGAAACCGCGGTCTGAGGTTGAGGGTATTTTTGAAGCTTGTTAAGGGTTTGTTTTTAACTTACTCTATATATAACATTTGTAAATGCGAGCTTTATTAAAATTAGGTCATCTGACTTGATTTTTTGTCAATTTAAATCAGTTTCATAATTCATTGATATTAGTGAAGACAGTAGTCAAAAGCAACAAGATTCTTATTAAATGAAATAATTGGAGAAATTCATAGACTAATATTTTCTTAGTAAAATTATTTCTACAGAATGTTTAAAATCTTCACTGATGTGTGTATACAAGGAATATTGAAGGATAAAAATCAGACTGGTGCAGGGGTTCACATTCTACATATGATAAATCTCAAAGGCAATGAGTGTGTGTGCAATAAGACAGTCCATTGTAAGTCCACTGTATCTCTTTTGTGTGGCTTGAGATCAATTGCACTACACTGTGCCTTAGCAAATAAGATAGGTCTGTAAAAGTTAGGAAGGATAATAGGAGTGTTAATTTATACCATATTATCTCTGAAAAATTATGGTTTTTTTATATGTAAATAGTTTGATAGTGTTTGCTTTTGTGGCGATATTGTCATAGAGAAATATTGTGGTTTGAATCAACTTTTCACTTATGTCTTATTTTATGGGACTCATTCATGAAAGAATATTACTTTTTTTTATTTAATTTTATTTTGCAGGAGTTTTATTTAATATATTTTTTTAGTATTTTATATAATAATATATAAACGTGGAAAGAAGTAAATGAACAACATTAATATAATTATTGAAAGTTGCTTGCCATTTGTTGTTGATGTCTGTCTATAAATTGCAGAATAGTTATATGCCTTACTCCCTAAACTGAGTTAGCATCAGGAGTAATTATTAAATCAAAATATGTTTAGATTATCATATGTTCATTGACACAAAATACATTTTTCAAAATAGTATACTAGTTTGGTGGTGCCCTCAAGTGTTTGAATGATTGTGTCCAGTACAATACATATGAGCCAAAACTTTTTATTAATATAAATATTTATAATAATGTGTTTCAATAAATAATAAAAAAAATAAAGAACCATTTTTCTATTTGTAGATTTTGAAAACACATAGTTTTTCTTCTAAATGTATACAAATTTATAAAAATAATAACAAACACATTTCCTTGGATATATATATATGTTTATAATAGTGTGCTCAAAACACTATTTTTATTTCTTATATATATACAATAAAAATATAAAATAAAATAAAAATACATAATTTCAGTCACTTATTTTAAAAAATATTAAATAATGAAAAAAATTAAATTAAGAGAAACAAATAAGAAAAATTAGAATGCCAATTACGAATCACTATTAAAATTATGTTCCTAATAGTTTTTTAGTAACGGTTAATTATTATAGTTCACACTAAAAAAAGAATTTTATATTAAGCAACTTAGATTAACATTGATACGTAATAAATTCCTTCTTTTTATTAAACACATAAATTCGAATTTTGATTAAATAATTTAATAACATTCTTTTAACATTTAATAATAACATTTTAATTACATTTTAAGAAAAAAATACATTTTTGTTTTCTCTTTTTTTTTAATTGCATATAAGAAACACAAATTGCATTTGTTTTTATTCAAAATAAAATAGATATTTTTAATGTTTATTTACTGGGAACTTTAATCACGTCTATAATACTAATGCCAACATTTCAAATCTAGCAAATACTTAAACTATTAATAACAGAAACACACAGGCTTATTATATACCTGTGTCCATATATGTAATATGTAGGGTATATGAGCACAGACTTTCACATGCCCCACCACTCTTCACACTATCTCATAACCCTGATACACTTGAACACATATATGTTGAAAAGATAAATAATCACATAATCACGTATTTCATGCTAAACCAGCAATCATCAGTTGGTCCAGATTACCATCTCTACACATATATGATATAAGTACTTGTCCATTAAAGTATAGAGATTGGCTATCTTAATATGCATATGAGCTCTTATAGCATATATGTGTAGAGGTGGTAATCTGGACCAGCTTATGATTTCTGGTTTAGCATGAAATACGACATGAGATAGTGTGGAGAGTGGTGGGTTGTGTGAAAATCTGTGCTCATATACTCTTTATATTAAACTATTAATATTATTTGTGCTGTTATATTTATATGCTTACTTTATAATTAATAATATTAGTTATTTATGTATCAGTTTTTTAAATCAAAATATTTATTGTAGTTAGTCATGTATATAGCAGTTTGCATTATCATATATATATATATATATACCGGATACTCAATCTATTCTGAAACAGAGGGCGCCACCAGACCACTACGTGTCTGGAAAATTTGTTTACTGTGATCAGAATAGATGATGATGATGGTTTGCGCCGACTAGACCCAGGGAGGAACAAGAGATCTTAAATTGTTTAGACAATTGAGACAAAAGCACAAAGACAAACGTCAACCAAATTAAGTTTAAACATATTTCATAAATTTTATTATAAGAAAATAAATTATTTAATATAAGTTTATGATACGATAGATGGGGGTTAACTCAGGCGTGTACCAGACATACTAAAGGCAAAGCTATTACAGACTGACTGATCTTCTAATAAACAAATTTAAAAGGGAGGAAGCAAATTTCATTCAGCAGAGGATTCACCTAAACATTGATTTTCACCTTCAGATATTTAAGCCATATGCCCCTGAAATAGATCAAAGAACCCAGTGCCGATGAGCTTTCCGAGATCTAAGCATGGTCAGATCTCGGATGTCCTTATATCGGTATGAACTGCACCAATTACTACATTTAAAATAACAGTGATTGATCCACCCCAAGAACAATCGAAAAATATCATTGAAATGAAGAAACAATTAAACTGGTGAATCCCAGCCAAACGATTGGCGAAAATTACTTTAAAATTAATAATTAATGGTCTCAATAAGAGACAAGTAAATGATTAGAAAAACAGTTGGTCTGCCCTAGCAATTAAAGAAAAGAAAATGAATTACAAACAAATTCTGAGTACACGCTCTGATAAATTTAAAGCATATGTAATAAATACAAAAATAAATCTATCGGAGAGTGCACATGAGTACAAGAATATTAAAAATTGTAAACACTTTAGCAGAACAGAAGTATCGCTCACCTGTAATTTAAGAAAGGACAAATTTTATCTTCCTGTTGATGACTTATAAAATTACAAAGAAAAACACAATTCTAATTTCCACGTTTAGAGATCTTAGAACGAAATCTCCACCTGCGAAAATCAGACAATAAAGCCGTCAGCCAAAAGATTTTTGGAGGTTTAGCAAGAGGGCAAACATAGAGTATAAAATTAATTAATTATTAAATACTAAATAATTACAGGTAAGCATTTTAAAAGCACGGCTGCCAAAGCATTTATAAAAATCTTACATAAAATAGAAAACTCACTCGTCACTCTCCAATAAACAAAACAGAAAGCAAATTAGAATCTTAAAACTAAGATTCTAAGACACACTATAAAATATTGGAAAACACAGCAAATATTAAATATGAGGCTATATTGATTTAAGAAGACATATTTATGATTAGATTGCGCGGAGATTTAATGAGAACTAATTTACCCTGGGAAGAATAAAAACAAAAATAATTACCTTTCGGTAAAAGCAATGTTCACGGAGAGTGCGCACTTTTAATTAAGTTCATTTTCAGGTTTTTTAGGCAGCAAAGTAGATATAGGGAGGTTCCAGCTTCTTTTAGGTGTTCAAAGCATTACTGGAGCAAACTTGGAAGTCAGGGATCCATCTTTTGTGGAGTTAGCAAGCCATCCGGGTGGTGATAACAAGTATAGAATTTGTCATTTTTGCCAGCGAAAGTCTCTAATAACAGCTGATGTCCTTTAATTAAGAAATTTAACTGTCCGTGCCGCTATAACTTTCACATGAGAAAACCACTTGTCTATCTCTCAAAAATGGATTAACCGACCCTCCAAATTTCTGGGGTTATTTATACGTTGCTCCATTTCCCGCGAAACACTTTCCTTGTTGTTCAATTTCTTCGCCTTAGGCAGGGCAAATATTAATCTCCTGCTCAATCTATCTAGGAATTCTACCCAGGGTTTATTAAAATGAAAACAACAACATAAAAATCAAATCTCCACTATTAAAATTGTTTACAATAATTAAAATAAAAGCAACAGGAATGCAATTAGCTAGCCAGCTTGTTTTTAAATCAAATGAATTTAAAAACAGGTGGTATAAGAATTATTCTAAAATAAATCGATAAATCTTTAAAAAAAAATCTGTTTTACATATAAATGCGTGTGTATTTTGATATATGCATTCTTTTTAAATAATAACGAAAATTTAAACCTTTACGTTTAATGAAAATTAAAAGCTTAATAAATTTCTTTTTTCTTTTTTTTTTGTTTAATAACAACACCATTGAATCGGATTTCAATCAGGTTCAATATATATATATTACTAAATGTATACCAGAGATATTATGATGCAATATATATTTATATATGTGTGCATATATATTTTTATGCAAATAAATGGAGGTAAATAATATAGAGTTGAGTCTTTTATATATTTAAATCTACCTAAATCAAGGTTCAAATTCCTATGATAATTTTTCATCTGTAAAATCTTCATGTTGAATAATGTTTGCTTGAATGAAAAGATACAACTTTTTTTGCATATTTATTATTACATGTTACTTTACAAATAAATAATGTAAATATCATGAAATTAAAGTTTACAATCTGAATAAAAAAATTTATTTTTGCATATGTAAGTTTAGTTGTATCAAAAAATATTTTTTTAGTATTATAAATATATTTTATTTTTATAATTATATTATGAATCAAATTAATAAAAATAAATTTACAATTGAAATAATTATTATAGAAATACTAAAAATCTTTTCTATAGTATAAAGTAGTCAATGTTCTTCAAATATCTAGCAAAAGAACATAAATTTTAGTGCTTTTTTATTTTTAGCTTTTCATGCCATGCATAGCTAAAAACAAAAACTATAATACATAATATTCATATGGAAATATTCAATTGAAAGTAACATAATAGCTGTTATTTTTCTAGGAACACCATTCCTTAATATTTCATCAATATTGGTAATAACTTTCCAATGTTTTGCACTTTTTTAATTTTATTTTCTCTAGCATCTAAGTAGTTAGAACTACATTAGTTAAAGCGATTCACTTTTTTCCTTTTTTTTTTTATTTATCAACATTTTCAATTGTTATTGATTTATTGTTGAATGAAGATTTTAGAAAGCTTGTTTACTTCACATAACTCTAGAAAGCTATATTATGACAGATATTTTATATGTGATGTTTTTTTTAAAGGCTTTAACAATATATTTAGATCTACCTTAGGACATCAATTGCCAATCTATTATTACCTCTTCTAGAAACAAGTTCCTGGCTCTATTTCAGCTTCTTACCTTTTAATCATATTGGTAATACCTATTCATTTTTAAACTCATATATTTTGCTTTCAGTATGCCTTATTAATATCAATATACATTTCTTCATATTTTATTGAATAGTCTAATTACAGATAAACTTTTTTAAACAATTAATTTTATATGATGTAAAGGTACATTATACTCATATTAAGCTACTACAAGATATCATGTTAACTACTTGTTTGATTGTAGAAATATATAAACAAAAAAGACTTACAAATCCAATAAATAATATTATATTTCAACCAGAGGACTGGTAATTTTTGATTATTGCCATTTTACTGTGTATTTTTTTTTTCTGATGAAAACCAATCCTCTGGTTGAAATATAATATTATTTATTGGATTTATAAGTTTTTTCTTTTGTTTTTATATGTATTTCCTTTGGTTAGTTTGTTATATATATATATTGTACCCTTACTTCTGGATATATATAATAGTTTAAAATATAAAAGGGCACAATATATATATATATATATATATATCATCAACTCATCAATTTTATTATTTCTTTTTAATTTTGCATGCATAAATAAAAAGTTAAGCTATTTTCTACCAAAAACATTCCATTCTAATTGAATTTTGTTTAGTTTCATTTCTTTTGTTCCATGTCTATTAATAAACTGATCAATATATTGCATTGTTAATTTCTTCTATTCTATTAATCTCAATCTTTAATTAGACCCTTAATAAAAAGTCATTAATGGAACCCTAGCAAGTTTTTTAAAAACTTACATTTAGACTTTTGTTTCTGCCTCTTAGCTTCTATAATCTTTCCTGATATTCTGAAGTACTATCTATAAAACTAAAGTCACCATCTATAAAATTTAAAACAATTTTAATGAGGTTCATTTATTTTATTCAGAAAACACTGGTAGTAAAAAACTTTCAGAAATGAAATCAACAGTTGCACCTGCTATGGATGTTAATCTTTTTTAAGTTGCCTGATATTCTAGTAATCGTTGCATTTTAATAAATATTTTTCAAATACACATAATCATGTATTTATTTCTTGATATTTTACAGTTTTAATCCTTTCAGAAAAACATTTGCATTCAGATACAGCTTCCCAATCTATGAGTACAATGCTTAATAGCAATTTATAATCAAGCAGTTGTTTTTTGTGGTTTGCTTGAATGTAAAGTTTCTCTATAAACAATATATAGTCATCTTAGGAAAGAGTGTATATGGAATTAAAAGCAGATTCATAAGGTTGTAATCTCTTTATCTAACTATATATTTAGTGTCGGTAATATGCGTTATATAAATATTCAAAAATCATATATTTCCAAATAAGTAGTCTTATTTTGGAATGGTGTTTTTATTTTATAAACATTCTCTTATTTTATTACAATTAATTGTAAATTTTTATTAAATATTTTCATTTGTCCAAACTAGTAAAATAAAATATCTACAGCAATTTAATAACGGTCAAGAAATATATTGCAGTACAATATATATTAATTTTGTTTCTTTTTTTAAAATTATATGCACAAAATAAGATATGAGATGGTTTAACAGTTCAAATAAAAATCAAACACCAACAAAATAATATTTTAAGATTTTTTTTAATAAAAAATATAATCATAAATTCATTATCTATAATATTATGATCCCCTCCTCATTAGTGGACAAGTTTACTTCGTATTACACTGTATTTTTTATTTTTAGAATCAGTGCATCGACTCTTATATAACCGTACCAAATTAATGTTTCAAACCCATATTTATCTTTAGATAATTATAACTAAATTTCCGCTTGCCAACTCAATACTAAATGGTTAAATAAGTTTGCTATCGGTCGGCTATGTACAAAAAAAAAAAAAATCATAAATCTTATATTTTTATTTTAAAATATATATATATTATTTAATATTTTTATTTTAATACACTTAAATGTCAGCAGGTGGAAGACTATACTGAGCTGTTGTTGAATTTAATTAAAACAATGGAGCATTTGCCTTTTTTTTTTTAATAAAATAGTAGTAAAACTTAATTTTAATTTAAAATATCAATCATCATTAAGCATGAATCTGAAATATTTTTGATAACTTTTTAATGAATTTTATGTTTTAATCTTTTAGTATTTATTGTTTATAAATAGTATCAATATTTTTTATACATTGAAATTATGACTAACAATTTCAGTCATTTCTCACTCTTTTTTAAATCAAGTTTAAGAGTATTCAATTTAAAAAAAACCCTCAAAAAGTTCGTTTTAAAATCTCATTCTGACAGTCTTTCATAATTTTTTTATAATATTTAATTATTTCTTGTAAAAACAAACGTATATAATGCTATAAAGGGGGAAGAGAAAGATTTATAGTTAAATGACTAAAAATAGTAAAATCATTAGTTAGAATTCTAAAAACAAAATTGATGACACGAAACTATCTTGAATATTTTATCCGATGTAGATATCAGTTTGATCTCATTATATACCAATAGCTATTATCATAGCTATTCACAAATAAAATTCCCGACAAATTATGTTCTTTTTAGTTTTTTTTATTTTAGCTACTAGATCTTTTGCAGTTTTAAATAATGTTTTTTTTTTTTTTTAGTTATTTATTTATCTAAGGATGAAATAGGAAAGTTTGTAGGGAAGATGTACAGAAGAGAGGCTATATATTGGAGAAGATGGATTGAATTTGGAGAGAGCTTCTTCCTGCAGTGGATTGACAACGATTGACAGTGATAATGATGATTTATGTGAATCAAGACTTCCCAATATTTTTGGGCCCTGTGTTCTCTTGGTTTTTAGTAAATTATTTAGTACTCTCTAATCATTACATTAAGAAATAAATAGTAATTAACTCTATGTAAATTCTTTCCTTTTTATTTTGTAGCAAAGGAAAGATTAACAATATTATAAATTAGTAACAGCTTAGACTGCCTTTGACCAGGTAGGTCTTATTAATTGCATCCTACTTGTAAGTGGGAGAGATGAAGCAGAGAATGTGCATGTAAAGTAATTAATATGTAAATTGTTAGATTTACATATTCCACTTGTGTGATAAAGCAATACATGAATCTCTTTTATTTAACACTTTTTGATCCCCTCCCCCAACATAGCTGGAGAATGGTCAGTGCAAATAGATTATTTTAATACCCATGAAAGTCCATTTGAATAAAAAAACATTCACCAAATTCATAATGTCCACTGCCTTTGTTGTTTCCTTCAAGGGTTTACAAAAATAAAATTACTTTTTTATTTCATTTTAATATACATACCTAATAAAGATAATCAGTTGTGCAGAGTCAGAGACATCAGTTCATTCATCCAACTGTTCTAATTCTTGCTAGACTTTTCTTGTTTTTCTCCATTATTGTGAACCTTAACCAGGCTTTTTGAGTTATTGGACTCTGCAGTGAAAAAAATTCTATGCAACCTTACTGTGTCTATGTCTAAAAAAAGAACAGAATATTGTTGGTGTGGTTGACAGTACCAACATGTAATAACCCAGAAATGTCAATAGTATAATGATTTTTGAAATATATTAATATCATAATATACTTATTTACTTGTTATTCATTGCATTCCCTGGATAAGTTTGCATATCTCCTGGAGATACAGGTACTCCAGGTTGGGAACTCCTTTTCTAAATTATTATCAATAAACCTAAGTTGCAATGACTATTGAAATGTATTTGTTATAGGAAATAAAATGTTGTTCAGTAATGAAATTTAGCTGTAAATAAGTAGTGGTAAGTTATTTTTGAAGGATCAGATATTAGATGATTGAAATTAAGTGTGATGCTAAAAACAGAGAAGGTATTAAAGTTTTCTGATCATTGATAAGAAATAGTAAGAAGAGACTTGATTAGCTACAACTCACAACTTGTACAAAATATTCCAAATTTGATTCTTTATACAGATTATAAGGGGGGAATTGCATTGACCTTTAAAGTCTATGTAAGATAACTCTTTAAATAAATTGCATTAATCAAACTACAAAGCAATACAAATATCTAACATAATTGACTTAAAACTGATTTACTATTTTACTTTGAGCATTCCATTAGTTGAATAAAACTTTATAGAAGTAAACAAGTAAAGTCAGTAGTTATTAATAATTTTGTTATCACAATTTAGAATTGTAATGTTGGTACTTTTGTAGAAGTCAAATAAAATTCTATGTAAATTTGAATTTTATTTTATATAATTTCATATATTAATTTAAGATTTGGATATAATAAACTACTTAAGCATCATTGGGATAAGTAGAACATTTAATTGTCCTGTTTTTCTGAAGGTTTGTGATGATGGTGTTCTAGCTGTATTTTTATATTGGACTATTTCCATCATCTAATATGTGTGTTGAATGTCTTTAGAAAAGTTTAATTTTTAGTTAAATATTCCAAATGCATTCAACTGTTAGTAATATCACAGCAAACAGGTTAGTATATGCACCAACTGTTGTGCATATACTAACCTGTTTGCTGTGATATTATTAACATTTGTTTGCTGTGATATTACTAACAGTTGGTGCATATACTAACCTGTTTGCTGTGATATTACTAACAGTTGAATGCATTTGGAATATTTAACTAAAAATTAAACTTTTCTAAAGACATTTCAACACACATATTAGATGATGGAAATAGTCCAATATAAAAATACATTTAATTGTCCTATTTATTTAGACTACCAAGTAACATTCAATCACTCGAGATAACAATTGGAAAAATGTAATAGTACTATTTGGTTCTTTTTTATTTATTCAGCAAAGACTAATTTTTGAACCCTTAGCTATGAACCATCACTTTGGTAGTACAACTGAACTGTTCAAAACATAACCCTAAATAATATTTTACAAATAGTGCATAAAAATATATTATAATAATTAAAGTTTACAATGCCAAAATAAAGAAGAAAAGATAATTTTTAATTCTATAAAGAAGGATGCAATATTATAATAAAAATTTTAGAGTGGGTATATTATAATTTCATCCACATTTAAAACAAAGAATAATAATAATACTGTTAATAATAATAGAATAAAAAAGAACATTAAACTAAATATATTACAGTGAATAACTACACATATCCTATATGAAACATATCTTTGTGTTTTATAATTGTTATCAGTAAGTATTGGATAGAAGCTGAATAACATTGTTTTAGAAAGTATAATGTTGGTGCTGAATTTATTGGTCTAACCTCAGGTTATCATTCTCTTGGGAAATTTGTCTTTTAAATTTTTTAAATACAGAAAAACTATTAATTTAGTTGACAAAATGATCTCCCATAGAAACATTCAAATAACAAAAAATAATAATGGTAGTAATTGTAAAATTTTGTTGAATATTCACTACAATATTTAGTCCTCTCATTTCTGTTATTAAATAATTTAATCAATGATATTTCAGACAGAATGAAGAAAATTCATCTATATTGATGTCATTACCTTGAGTTCTCAAAGAAAATTCTTTCCTGAAATGAAAAAGTTTTTCAATCAAGATATGAAAAGATTGGAACTCTTTTTCAAAAATTGGGATCTAACTCTCAATTCAATGAAGACAATATGCATAATTTTTTATCTAAACAAAAAAAATATTATTAATAAATGTGATTGCATATAATATTCTGTAATGCAAAAACGGCTGCTGCTATATTGTAAAATGTATCACAAATTTTAATTGTTTTACTATATATATATATATATATATATGCATATATATATATATATATATATATATATATATGCATTACAGAATATTATATGCAACCACATTTATTAATAATACTTTTTAGACTTAAATTGATTATATGAACTATAGACATCATTGACTATTAATAATGAGACTGTTATTTTATTTCTATTGGAGAGAAAAATATTTTTAAAAAATTGTCTACAGCATATATAATTGTGATTACATTCTGACATTTCACTATTTATTTTATTTAAAAAATAAAAATATGATATGCTATTATTTTTATTTTTTGCATGAATGTAAATAAGTAAATTCACAGCAAATATATGATAAAAAATGAGATCAATAATTATATTAATTTTTTAAATTTTGTTTATACTATAATCTTAATTTATATTGCATTCTATATTTATAGAAAAGTGTTCTATAAATATATATGCTTCTGTGCACACAGTGCAATATTATGTATACATGCAATTCAGTAAACAATACACATTCTATATAATTAAAGCTTAGCACCAATGTGTGGGCTATTATAAAAGGTTGTATGGTACATAAAAGGGAATTGGGAACAAAATTTAGCATATATCCTAACTCCTCTGTAAATTTAAAAGGAACATGCTGGTGTTGATATACTTATTGAAAAACTAAAATATTGATATTTATACAAAATCACAATTTAATAATTTTGGTGAACAAATATATAAAAATAAAATAGAGACAAGTGAATAGTCTGTATTATAAATAAAAAATTATATATTAAAAAAATAAATATTATATTGAAGTGGACAAAAAATCAAAGATTAATAGCAATTTGAATTTCATAAAAAATAATTTACTGAATATTATCTGTATGTAATAAGTTATAAATTTAATGTAACATTTTCCCATCTGATGTTATAATAAAAAACTAATATAATTCAACCTTAACTCGTGGAAAGTAAATTGAAGATAGAACTGGAAATGAATAAGTAATGCTGATGTATTTACCTAATAAATGCAATAATAATGTGATATATAACTGGGTGCCAAATTGTAACTATTGAATTGTACCACCCACCAGAGATTATCATCCATGCTTATTACCATAAGATACAATGAAGAAAGTAATTAAAAATGTCTTCATATATATATATATATATATATATATATATATATATATATATATATATATATATATATATATATAAAACCAAAACTGTCTAACACTATACTAGCAAAAATAAAAATGCAAAACAATAAAACAATACAATACTAGATTAAATTCAAAATTTTACCAAAATCCTTACACAACCATGGTTTCATCTACTACAAATAGACCTTCTCAAGTGAAAATCAACCCAAAGAAAAACATATATATATATATATACACAAACAAACAAACCTTCCCATAATTCATTTCAAACTCCACCTTCCCTTAATATGAAAAGAAGTCTTCATAAGTTTTGGCCAGTTTCAAACTCCTTCCTAATACATTTATAATCTTATAAATGTTATGTGGACGAACCATCATGTTCGAGCAAAATGGGAGATCTTATTGATAGCTTTAACTATCAAAAATGGCCCATCTTGGCTGCAAGATTCAAATCCCTACTATCCAAATACTTTATTTGTTTTGGGGTAAACCCGGGGTGCCAGCTAGCCTGAGGACTAATGTATTTAGGCAGTAGGCTCATAATCCAGTGCTCAAAACATTCCCTAAATTAGCTCAGTATAATTAAAATTCAATAATAAAATTATACAAAATTTGTGGTGGAAAGAATTAATAAAAAGGTTGGTAAAAAGAATTGACTGACAAATAAAGTTTAAGTTTGAAGACATTTTATTTTAATTAACATTAATTAAGTTTAAAGATAATTTATTACCCAACATTTATTGACTAAATTTAAACATCGTTATAAATCTAATATAATACACACACATTCTAAATTAACATTTCTAAACTAGTTTAAATATTCTTTTAGATTTTAATAGTAGAACACTGGTATTTATCTAATTTAATTAATAACACTGATATAATGATCATGCACATATTAACTCATATATCATTCACAAATATAATAATAAAGCATTAATAGCATTTGAAACTTAAACACACATATCAATAGTTCATTTTATGTATGATAGAGTTCATATAATTTGAATCTTGAATATTTATGAATTACAGCGGTGGCTACTACCTATAAATGATAATAAATAAATGTTTACCTAGGATTTTTGGAACGGGGATACTGCTTGTTGTTGGCTGCTTCTGCTGCTTCTGATGAATTATATTTAACCGGTTAGATTTGGATGTTTCTTGAAGAGATTTTATGCAAATCCATTGGCTTTATTCTTGAAGACAGTTGAACATTTGACGGAGGATTTCTGAGTTGTTATGCGGACATTATTTCACAGGCAGGTTTTGATGATCTTGTTGGACCAAAAAGGCTGAAGCACGAGTGTATATTTCCAAAAGCTGCTCAACAATGCATTTTTGTTTCTGAATACATAATAAAAATGCACTGTTATCTCAACTGAAACAAGACTGTCACTGCAAACTAGACTGAAAAAACTCCAACTCCAACTGCCCGTCTGATAAATATCTAGCTATTTATGTATGCGAATTGTTTTCATTTTAATATCCTCTGGCAGTAATTAATCCTATGACAATTTTTTTTTGATTGTTTAATTAGTAGTAGCTATTTCAAAACATGTTGTTTTCATATCTTTAATTAGTAGCACACCGCTATGTTTTTTAAATATATTTTTCATTTATTTATAATATTTAATACTGATACATTTATTTTACATTCGCACGCACATATATAATTTATTATAATAAACTTGAATGAAAAGAGATTTGTATTTTTTTTTAATTTTGAATTACTTATTTTTACGAATACTAATTTAGAAAAACTTTACTTTCTTTTCTAACACTCTTAGTTTCACTTTAAGAAAAACCCCTTCCCACTTTTAATCTTTTATTTCAAACTCTTTTACAAAAGATTTTTTTTTTTTTAATAATTTTTTTAGACAAAATTATTTTATATACATGTTCCAATTTGGCCTTGGCACAATATATATATATATATAATAATAATATTACAAATCAATGTCTGTATTTCTTCAAAATAATATACGTAACTCTATAAATAAATATTTGAAAATACAGTAATTAAAAGTCAATAAAAATTATATGTATAACTATAACTTAGAAGCACTTTCACCACAAGCTTTGTCAACTATCACATTTAAAATGTCAAATTTCCCATAATTCAATGTCAACTTTCCCATAATTCTGTTATCTTAACGTTTGCTGCTTGCCGATTAATTAAATTTTGCTTGTATTTATATATTAACATTGCCTCTTTAATTTTTCTTTTATTGCTATTTCTTTCAGTTTCCAATATTTTTACATTGTTATAATCAAAATCAAAACCATATATACATGATTTATTATGGTCATAAAAAACAGAAGCTGATAAATTCTCACTATTTTTAAAATTTTGTTTCGTATTTTGAACCCTTTTAAACAATAATATGTGCTCTTTTGTTCTTTTTTCCAATGTGCACCTCAATTCACCTATATATCCACTACCACACCTACATGTCCATTTGTAAATGATACAATTTTTATTTGTCAATAAAGTTTTATCTTTTGAATTGTTTATTAATTTATTCAATGTAGGTGGTGCATAAAATGCTATATCGCATATTCCCTTATAAATTTTCTTAATGAAACTTGCCTGTTGGTTCGATATATATGGTATTGATATCCACAACTTTTTATCAGAAAAATTAACATTATTATTAGTATTTTTATATTTAGAATTAAAATTTTTAACAGTATAATATACACAATCATAATTGTATCCAACGTTTAACAACTCATTACAATAAACTTCAATATTTTTAGTTTTATCTGATACATATTTACAAAGGTTATCATTTCTAAATAAAAAGGACTTCAAACCTGCCATTTTATGTGACATTGGTACTTTTGATTCATATGGAGTATATCCTCTTTTTGCTATTGGTTTAACAGTCATACAGTAATCCATTTTATTCTTATTTCTAGTAATCTTAAGATCCAAAAATTGAACACTCATTGAATTTTCATCTTAAGATTACTAGAAATAAGGATAAACTGGATTACTATATGACTCTTAAACCAATATCAAAAAGAGGATATATTCCATATGAATCAAAAGTACCAATGTCACATAAAATGGCAGGTTTGAAGTCCTTTTTATTTAGAAATGATAACCTTTGTAAATATGTATCAGATAAAACTAAAAATATTGAAGTTTATTGTAATGAGTTGTTAAACGTTGGATACAATTATGATTGTGTATATTATACTGTTAAAAATTTTAATTCTAAATATAAAAATACTAATAATAATGTTAATTTTTCTGATAAAAAGTTGTGGATATCAATACCATATATATTGAATCAACAGGCAAGTTTCATTAAGAAAATTTATAAAGGAATATGAGATATAGCATTTTATGCACCACCTACATTGAATAAATTAATAAACAATTCAAAAGATAAAACTTTATTGACAAATAAAAATTGTATCATTTACAAATGGACATGTAGGTGTGGTAGTGTATATATAGGTGAATCGAGGTGCACATTGGAAAAAAGAACAAAAGAGCAAATATTATTGTTTAAAAGGGTTCAAAATATGAAACAAACTTTTAAAAATAGTGAGAATTTATCAGCTTCTGTTTTTTATGACCATAATAAATCATGTATATATGTTTTTGATTTTGATTATAACAATGTAAAAATATTGGAAACTGAAAGAAATAACAATAAAAGTAAAATTAAAGAGGCAATGTTAATATATAAATACAAGCAAAATTTAATTAATCAGCAAGCAGCAAATGTTAAGATAACAAAATTATGGGAAAGTTGACATTGAATTATGGGAAATTTGACATTTTAAATGTGATAGTTGACAAAGCTCGTGGTGAAAGCGCTTCTAAGTTATAGTTATACATATAATTTTTATTGACTTTTAATTACTGTATTTTCAAATATTTATTTATAGAGTTACACACACACACACACACATATATATATAATGTTAATACATCCAATTGAATTTATTATAGTCTTATTTTTTAACTTAATAATAATTATATAAATAATTACATGATAAGTTATTACTACTAATAAAATAATATAGGCAACGCTTTACCATTACTTTATATAGATATATTATCACTAGTGGTAATCACAAGAATGTTATTGTATATTTCTTATATATAAATGACCAGAAATAAATTATGAATCGATGCAGAGAACTTGTAATTTATGTTTATAATACATACTAATAAATTATTATCTAATTCAAACTAATGTAAAAGGAAATGTTATAAATCCTTCCCATTTATCCCTACCACTATTATTTTCGTTCTCAGCATCTATTTTTTTTAACAGTCACAATTATGTAACATTGAATATCTGTGTTGCGTTCTCCTTTATATTTTTTTAACTGACTATTCTTAATCTTATATCCTTAAGCACACATATAGGTCTAAAAAAATGGAATGTACTTTTTATTCCAACTAACTCCAGATTATTTATTATTATCATAATAGTGTTCCTAATTTTTAACATTTATACCATTTGAGTTCCAAGCTAGCTCTCTTAAATTTAATAAATCGAAGCAAAGTTGTGAGTGGAGGAATGGAGGAAGTTTGATAATGGTAAATTAAAATGTAACAATTTACTCTAGATAAATGCTTTGCATATAATAATGGTGTATATGGGAGATTGTGACCTGGGCTAACTGATGAGTGCTGGTTTAGCATGAAATGCATCTTGGGGGTCATTTGTCTTTTATTATATCTTTATTTATATGTATTTAAAAAAGAATGGGGAAGTATGGAGATATTTATTATATCTGCAATTATTAACTACTATTAATTTATTATGATTCAGTAGATATGATTCCCTAAATTTGCTAAAATAAAATTTAAGGTGAGTTTACCAGTGGGAATCATATTAAATACCAAAAGTAGAAAAGGGATTTGATGTCTACTCTTAATACTTATTACATGGCAACGAACTAGATAAATAAGTTTAACATATCTGGATTGATTATTTTCTCTTTATTTTATTTTATTTTGTATCATCTGTGTGCTAAATTAACTAGTAATTTTTAAATCTATGACATTTTATGAATCATGTATCTTATTTATCCACATAAAATGATCGTTTCCTTTTATAATAAAAAAAAAACTTGGCCTAGTTGATACTTTGTAGATGTGAATTATGGAAATCAACAAATATAAACAATTCATAAATTTAAATATAATCTAGTATTAACACATTGTATTCATATCACATTTATAAAATTGGTTATGGTAGTATATAGTGATATAAATTTTATAAGATGGTGCAATGTTCTAGACATCCAAAATATCAAAGCATAAGACACAAATATAAATTTATAACAATAACAAATGTTTACTATAATTAAATAAGAAAGGAAACAAACATATGTGATCGATACAGTATCATAATCTCAAATATCATATACATTGTAGGAAGCAAAACAGAAATTTAGTTTCTTTCCAATGAAGTTCCCATTAACTCTATTTTCAGATTAGCATGAAATCATTCCAATAATGTATACCATTTAAGCACTATAAAAAATGTATACATTCATATTATCTAAATTTCAAAATTAAAACTTAATTATTGTTTTGACTCCTGCTTCAACTTAAATGTTAATGTGCTTAAGCATGGAATTAGAATTCTGCATTTTAATATAAATATAATATTATCATATAACTTTAACCAACAGCCTATTCCATTTCTTGGCCCACTTCACTACAATAACTATAAATTCAACTACTCCAACAAGCAATAAGATATTTTATTTTCTATGTAAAGATAATATATCCAAATTTTCTGACCATTCCTTAATTGAAAGTAATTGTTTTAAATGTAAGGCAATAGTTCTATTTTCATGCCTACTAAATACTCATTGCCTTCTCTCTTGTAATCATGATCATTACGTTACCAGTCTAGCGATGGTAATCATTTGGATAGACTAGTATGTTGCCACAGCTTGCCGATATTTATTTATACCTTCCATAATTTTGATTACATATCAGCTCATGTATAAATTAAAGCAACTCTCTGTTATCCCCCACATCAATACATACCTATGGATATGACCTTAACCCTGTCAGAGCAACTTTTATACTTTCCACAAAGACCATCCATACATTCTATATTACTTTGCAGTACTTCACAATACACACATTAGTGCTTTTGTAAGAAAAATTAGACAAATTATTTATAACTTTCAAAGGCTAGCATATACCATGGAACTAACTGCCTTCTTCCTGAGGCTAAACATTATGTGAGGAACTAGTCTCTACACATATACATTTAAAAGGCATGAAAAACATTTTACAACAACTATGTAAATAATTTCCTAATTAGATAATAAGTACACATGGAGCTGGGATCAAGTCTTTGATCTCTTAATACTTGCTTACACAGTAATTAAATGATAAAATAGCTATTCTCTATCTATCCCTCTGAGGTGGTATGATAATTCTATCTCAGCAATAAATGACATTTACAGCTTCACATACACTATTCAGGGTTGTCATATAGTATTGATGAAAAATGACAAGTTTTAACTGACCATGAATAAAATCCATGAACTACATTGATTTTAAAAGTCAAGCACCCCACAACACTCATCCAAGATTTATGATCAAAACAGATCACATCCATTTGTCAAGGCATAGCAATGATTATTCAAATGAAATTAACAAATCTAACAATATGCATATTATTTTGATTTGAAAATTTTATCATATGACAAATATAAGCTTTCATGCTTTTTCACTTTTATTACACATTAACAATTCTTTTTTTTTTAAATTTCAATAGTTTTTGGGGGGTCAAATCATATTTTTTCCTTTTTTTAATTTCCCTATGAATTTTAAATATCTACTAAACATAACAACAAATATATAAATAAAAGGCAAAAAAATAAATCAATAAAATATTAAGCATTGTCTCTTTGGTTTCCTTCAGAACTAAATTTGAATCTTTTGCAAGGCTAATACCAATTTAACAGAAAACATGTGCGTATTGTACATAAACACTATTTTTTATTATTTAATCCACGTTCATAGCAAACACATTAGATTTATCTCACTTTAGTGGTTATTGGAGTACATAAGATTATTTTTATCCAGGATGTAGCTACATTAATAATCAGTATTATTAATCATGATAATCCCAAACCTATTGATAAATAATCCTGCAGCTTTCTTTCGTTTTTAAAAACTTTTGTTCCTGGATTCAAATCCAGATGCTTAGTTTAATACATTTAATCTATAGTTTTATTTTTCACACTTTATTTTCCGAGATTTTCTTTTTAAGAGGAAATTTTAAACAAAACTAGTGTTATAGATGCTATATTCCCATGTATATTCCAAAGGTTTGATTTCATAAGTGATGAAGATTTGCTAATTTATTTTCAGCAATTATTACCTGTACATTTGATAAGTGCCATTTGCATATTTAAGTGATTTAATTAAAAAATATTAGCACATTAATCCTTATCCTAATGGATTTTAACTGTGTATATGTGTCACAATAAAAAAATATAATAATAATTATGAGTATTTTAAATACATCTCCAATCCATTGTATTAAAAATCCAGTTATTCCTATGAAGTTTTAATTAAGTCATGGATAAAATACATAGTATTAAATGTTTGTTCCTGAGATATCTTCTTTTAAATTAAATTTTGAAGACAAATACAAAGATTGAGGTATAATGTAATAAACTTTTGTTGTGAAGGACGGCACACCTATCTATATCTTTTAGCCCTTCATATCAATTTTATAACTATACTCACCTTAAGTTTATCCAACAGTTACCTGAGGCAAACAATCAGAACAGAGAATCAGGAATTAATGGTTTCTTAACACTAGCTTTTATAAAAAAAATCCTCCCGGCAAATTTTGCCTTCTCTTTTATATCTACTGATTCTTACCCTCTTCTTCGGTATACCTCAGATGACCTTTGATCCCATTTGTTAAATTTTGATTGGTTTATTGATTTCAGTTCTCATTACCTTTATTCTATTATTCTACCTTTATTATGAAACATTTTCCCACTTCGATCTACAAGAAAAAAATAATGGTGGATATTTTATTGAAATGATTTTTAATAAATAAATTTATCTAAAACTTAATATCAAATTTAGGACTGAAAACAATAACCAATTCATTTAAAACCCATACAAAATAAATTCTTTTTTATTATACTATCAAATAGTATACAGTATAATGCATAAATTTCCACAATTAAAAAAAAATGATAAATACATTACACACACCAATGCATGCACATATTCATAATACTAACTAATGTTCTACTTGTTCTCATTCTTATTAGTACAAAATATTCTTCATAATTTCCTGAAAATTTAAACATATTCTCAAGCAGTGAAATTTCAACAAATGCTATCTATAACAAGTTCAATTTTTTTTCATACTATCATTTTCATTTATAAATATTAAAATTAACAAGACTTTTGTTTAGACTTATATAAATCAACATTTTTAAGATATTATAAAGCATGCAATGGTCAGTTCTTTTTCCTTGTACATAATAATAATAATACAATACAATTTTAGATAAAAATAGAAACATAGCTTTATCTATACCTTAAATTCAAAACATGCAGTCATTGGCTTCTCTAAATAAAGCTCTTTACTTTTCTTGAACTTTAAAATTTTTTTTATTCAGATATAGTTATCTACTAATCCTACTGTCTATTTCCCAATCATTAGCTTCTTTATGAAAAAAACTAAGGGTTACGATATATTATAAACATTATTTGCTTTATAAATGCATTTGCTGCAGTTAAATTTAAGCAGTAAGCAAATGAAAACAGCAATTAACTCTTCGGTGTGAATGTTTATATATATATAATATAAAATTTCTGTCATTTAATGAAAATTATTCTACACGAATAAAGCGTGATAAACAGTGCACAAAAAACATTAATTATAAACAACAATTAGCCAAGTGCTTTCGGTACTGTATACCAGAATCATGGCGACATACTGGAACTGAATGGTTAATATTCCAGTGGATGCTCAATGGAACACTAGTGTTACGCTGATTAATAACGTTTTTAGACTTTGCAATCAACCAAGCCTCTTTCAACTTCCTTTTCCGATCATGTGACTCATTGCACACAGTAGTAATATTTTGAGGATAAAACTTGTGACCACAATTATTTTCATGATTTGAAAAAACAGAATTAACCTGCAAATCACTTTTAGATTTTTTGTACTGATAAATATGTTGTTGCAAATGCGTTAAAACATTGGCTTTCGTTTCCTCAAAATAAATACCATTATAATCAATTTTTTTGCAAGTAATGGAATAAACCACTTCATACTTATTCATTTCTTCTACATTATCTTTTGAATTGTTTATTAATTTATTCAAACACAAAGGAGAATGGAATCTTACATTATAATCTTCACTGACAATATTTTTTAATTTCTTACTTATAGGTGGCACATAAGCTAAAGAAAACCACTTTTTGACAGCTTTATTATTTATATCCACTTTATGTTTGAACTTTAAATTCTGATGAACAAACACAATTGTCTGTGTAATATAGTCTTTTTATATCCCACCCCTAACAAGTCATCCATATATTTATCAATATTATCTTTCCTATCTGCCTCAAATTTACAAAGATTCAAATTATGATATAAAAAACATTTAAATCTAGCCATTTTATAATTTAAAGGAACATTCGATGATGGATGTATAAAACCCCTTACATTCAATGGTTTAACAAACATTTTATACCCAAACATATTACAGCATTTATATACATTTACATCTAAATACTTTAAGATACCATCATTTTCAAACTCAATAGTCCATGATAAACCAGAACTCTCATTTAATTCATTGAACATATTCATTATCACATCTTTTGAACCATACACAAAAACATCATCCACATATCTTCTATATATTAAATCATAACTCTTTATAAATGGCTCCACAATATGTTTTTTTCATTTCTGAAACATATAAACTACACACAATACCACTCACTGCTAACCTCATTCACCAACCATTTTTTATTTGATAATGATCCTTTCCATATCTTGCAGTAATATCCCCATTAATCCATTCCAACACATCCATAATAAATTTGGATTTACAAGAGTCTACATTACAATCCATCAAAAGTTTATTAATTATACTTATCGACTTATTACGGTCCACTGATCCATACAACTCACATGTGTCCAATGATGCCATATAACCATCATCAATCACCTTGGCAGACTCCAAAATCTGAACAAATTGAAATGTAGAATTGATTGTATATTTGCCAAAACCCACCAAATCTTGTAACCATTTTGCAACCAATTATGATGCTTTCTGATAATAACAACCCCCAAAATCCATCATCAATCTTAATGGAACATTCTCCTTATGAACTTTAACATTTGCAAACAAATGTGGAACAATTGCAGCTAATGGATAAATCCTCAAATATTCATCTCTCTTAAATATTTTACCAACATACGGTCACAAAACATTGCAAACAAACTTGTCCTTATACACTTTTAACTTATAATTCTCAACTTTTTCAAAGTTCAATATAACAATTTGTTGAGAAATTTTTTCTTTATATATATAACATATTGTGGAGCCATTTATAAGGAGTTATGATTTAATATATAGAAGATATGTGGGTGATGTTTTTGTGTATGGTTAAAAGATGTGATAGTGAATATGTTCAATGAATTAAATGAGAGTTCTGGTTTGTCATGGACTATTGAGTTTAAAAATGACGGTATCTTAAAGTATTTAGATGTAAATGTATATAAATGTTGTAATATGTTTGTGGTATAAAATGTTTGTTAAACCATTGAATGTAAGGGGTTTTATACATCCGTCATCAAATGATCCTTTAAATTATAAAATGGCTGGATATAAATGTTTTTATATCGTAATTTGCATCTTTGTAAATTTGAGGCAGATAGGAAAGATAATATTGATAAATATATGGATGATTTGATAGGGGTGGGATATAAAAAGACTATATTATACAGACAATTGTGTGTGTTTTATCAGAATTTAAAGTTCAAACATAAAATGGATATAAATAATAAAGCTGTCAAAAAATGGTTTTCTTTAGCTTATGTGCCACCTATAAGTAAGAAATTAAAAAATATTGTCAGTGAAGATTATAATGTAAGATTCCATTCTCCTTTGTGTTTGAATGGATTAATAAACAATTCAAAGGATAATGTAGAAGAAATGAATAAGTATGAAGTGGTTTATTCCATTACTTGCAAAAAAATTGATTGTAATGCTATTTATTTTGGGGAAATGAAAGCCAATGTTTTAACATATTTGCAACAGCATATTTATCAGAACAAAAAATCTAAAAGTGATTTGCAGGTTAATTCTGTTTTTTGAAATCATGAAAGTAATTGTGGTCATGAGTTTTATTCTCAAAATATTACTACTGTGTGCAATGAGTCACATGATCGGAAAAGGAAGTTGAAAGAGGCTTGGTTGATTGCAAAGTCTAAAAACGTTATTAATCAGCATAACACTAGTGTTCCACTGAGCATGCACTGAAATATTAACCATTCAGTTCCAGTATGTTGCTATGATTCTGGTATACAGTACAGAAAGCGCTTGGCTAATTGTTGTTTATAATTAATGTTTTTGGGCTCTGTTTATCATGCTTTATTCGTGTAGAATAATATATATATATATATATATATATATATATATTCTACACGAACACTAGATAGATAAGGGCACATATATATATATATATATATATATATATATATATATATATATATTGTGCCCTTTTCTATAGGTCAAAAATAGTCAATTACAGGAAATTACTAAAAATTTTAAATTTTAGAATATGTTCTTTTGATATGTTAATTATAGTTTGTCAATTATATTATAAAGTACAATTTGAAGTTAAAGAATATAAGTAGTATATAAAATTATAGTGAATCATTTAAAAATAGTTATGTAAAGCTTTAAATATTGTTGAATATGGTTGCAAAAGCTGGCCATATTAAATATCTCAGCTATAAATATTTAAAAGTATATTTAAAAGTTAAACTTTAATAGTTTAAAACTGATAGCTAATTAATGTATATTTAAATTTATAAAATCATATTTAATAATCACAATTAAAATCATATATTTTAAAAGTAAACTTTATGATAGTGAAAATTGTATTTAATTCTACATTTTCTAAATTATTTTTCCAAATTTTTAGAATTATATTATTTAATATAATAAAGTATTGCAATTTTATTAATCTGGACAGAGAAATAGATTGAAAATCATCTGTCTCAATTTTATATTGATCATGTGGTTAAACATACATGCTTGTTTGAATTAATAACAAAGTTTGAAATATTTAAAAGTTGTATTATGGAATTGAATAGAATTACTATCTATCATAGAAGTGAATATTAAATAGTCATTATAAAATGTTTCTAAAATGTTTTAAATAATGTAATGAAGACGAATACAGATATAATAAAAATTAAATATTTTGTTTAAATAAAACTAGATAAATTGAATATTAAGAATGGGATAAATATTAAATTATATTTTAAAAGTTATTTTAAATGTTTAAATAATTTTGATAAAGTAATAATTGATTTAAAAGTTATATTTTAAATAATATTTGTAAGTTATATTACGTCATAAATTTTTATTTTAAAAATTTAATTCTGCAAGTTTGCAAAATATGTAAATTTGTTCTCAAGCTAAAAGTGAGAATTGATCAATTAAATGATGTATTCTCTAGAATATAAATATGAATTGCATGGGGGGTCTATGAGGAGATTAATAATGGATTGAAACCAGAGAAAGGTATATCAGTAGCTATTAAAGAGATAGTACTTTTAAATTTTTATTTTGTCCATTTTTACTATTTTTTTATAGTTTTATTTGCAAAAACTAATTGATATTTTTTAAAAAGTATTTTGCAGAAGAGAGTTTAAAATATAATATATTTTAGAAACTTCATGAAAATAATTTGCTAAGTTTTAACAGTTTGCTTACCAGGAGTATTTTATTTTAAGTTTAACCTAAAACTTCGCAATGAAAAATTGATATACTACAAAATAAAACATATATAAATTATAATAATATAAAAATGCATAGAATGTTTATTGATACTATTTTATTAATGTTTCACCAGAGAATTGTTTTGGTACATAAAAACCACAGTATGGACATTATACAGATGCAATGGAAAGCTATTTGCCATCTAAAAAAAAAAAAAATTGGAGACACATTATTATTTTATAAGCTTATCCAAGATTTATTTTTTTAAATAGTAATAAGACAATTATATCTTATGAATCATTTTATAAAATATTATATCAAAAGAAATAAAACGTTTAGTCCTTTTTGAAGAAAACATTTTTACAAAAAAATATTTTTGCAAGAATTAAAGAAAGAGTTTACAGAGATTTTACTTAAGAGTTGTGATATATAAAACTTCTTGTCTCAGAAGTGTTTTTTTAAAAAAACGCATCTTTAGAAGTATTTGTTTTAAAGAACTTTATTAAGAAATAAAACCTATGTAAGAAAGAATGAACATATAGTAGACAAATAAAAGGTGGATCCATGAAAATACAAAATATAGTATGTAAAAGTTTACTGGATAACTTAAGTTAAATTGGATGGAGTGATGCATCAGATGCTCCGGCAGAGAATATTGAATAAACTTCGTGGGAATAATTCTTTAATATTACAGTTTAATAATTATCATTCTGAACAGAAAAAACCTAAAATGGATTAATAATTATTTTTATTTTTAAACTTTAACTCTAGGGAAAGTAATAAACATTTTTCGAACTTTATCATGAACTGTTTGTCAAAAAAAAGTTAATGGAAGAAATAAGTAATTATAGTTTTTGATTTTATTTTATTAACTTAGTTAAATGTAAATTTTCTATTTTTTATAAGATTAGGAAAACATAAAAACATTAATTTATTAATATTAGAATTTTATAATATAATAATATAATATTTTTTTTTTATAAGAACATTTTTTAAATAAAACGTATGGATGTGTATTTTCTTTATGTATGCAATGTTCTATATCCAGTGGATGGAAGAAGCCTACTAAAAATGATGACCAGATAAAGGTTATTTGGTAATAGTAATGAATATTTATAATTTTATAATGTATATTCTTTTTTTTCTTTTAGATTATCTATGAATAGTAAGAATGAAATATAAATGTTTTAATTATGTGTAACGCATTTTTATATAAGATTTTAAAAAACATTATAAGATTAGGGTTGATTTGAAAATATGCATACAATGATTTTTACATTAGTGATATAATCCAACATAGTAACAAATATTTGTGTGATTCTTTAAAACTTTTATGTTATTGATATTGTCTAACTAGATTGTATATGATTAAACATACTGAATAATGAAGTAAGCAAACTTTTCTTGTGGAACAGTGAGATTGTTTTTTAACTATCAGTGAATTTTATTTATTGTTTTGTAAATGCAGATAGTTATTTATTGATGTAAGCTGTGGAAAATCTTGAGAAATAATGTTGAGATAGTGGCTTGGAAGTACTTAGTGAACAGGAAACCAAGATGATGTTTTTTTAAAAATAGGATGGGATAAGGAAAATGAATAATACTTATAGTCTTTGTGTAGATATCAGCATAGTTAACAAAGCCCTATGACTGATACATATTTTATTTGGACAGTGTTTATATTCTTTAAATATTTGATGTATTAATAAAGCTGAAGGAATAGCTTTAACATCGTTTATGTACTAGAGGATATTAGTCAGGTAAATGTCATACCTCTATTTCTTGTTAATGCACTGTGCCATGATTTTGAGATGTTATAAGTGATACTCTAGCTTTCTTCCTTAAATCCTACACATCTGTTTCGCTATTTTTATTTCATGTAACTGCATCATTCAGTAAGATATTTTAAAAAGAAATGGTAAATAATTTAGAGCTTAGGTTATGCTATCGTTTTGTATGAGATTGGTTTATTTGCTTAGAAGGAACAGAATTTTTTAACTTGAAATTGAAGGTCCAATGAATCCTAAGGAAAGGAAAGAATCATAGAATATATTTTGAATTTTATTTCGGAAATGAAATATAATTTTTTAGAATAGAGTATAGAGATATTTATTTAAAATGTTAATAACTTTTGAATGCTTTAATATTGTTTTAAAAAAATAGGTATTGCATATTTTTAAAATACAATAGTACAAAGTAAATGTTATGAAGAATAGGCATAATATAATTTTATTTATTGAATAATAGGAATATATCGATGATTACACTTATATCATTTAAAGTAAGGCTAAATGGAAATTTGTTGTGTTTAGTAAACAAAGTGTATTAAGTGATATCTACTAAAATCTAGTAATAAATTATTAGACAGATAGTATGTAACATCTTTGACATTGCAAGATGAAATTTGTTTTAATATTTTAAGAAATCCATACTCATTATAATGTTAATTTTTGTTTTTCTGTGGAATGTTTTCCTTCAAATGTGTTTTAAAAATAAGATAGTTTAATGATATTAAAGATGAAATATTTTGCGAATAAAATAAATAAATATATTTGTAATAAGTTAACCATAACGAGAAACCAAATGGTAACATTTTATTTTGTCTTAAGTCTAAATAAAGACCTAACTAAGTATAAATTATTTTTATAACCCAATAAATAAAAATGTAAAGTATAAAATAAGGATATCCATTGTAAATAGTGTATATAAATTGTTTATTTTATCTTGTTGTTGTTAATAAACTTTGTTAAAATTTGTTTTTCAAAAATTTGTGTGTCTGAATTGTTTATTTCTCCACTTCACTGCATGAAATCACGATATATTCATAATAATTGAAACAAACATATAATTTTGCACAAAAAGATAAATAGAGAATTATTTTAAGAATTTAAATATTTTATTGGTATTCTTTTAATTAAATAATTATAATTTTACATTGTTTTATTGGTCATAAATCAGTTATCACAATAGTATACTGAATTATATGCTATCAGTTGCCACACATACTTTTGTTTGTCAGATTATCAAATGCTACCACATAGTTGTTATATTATTACATGAAGATAAAAGATTATATTATATTATTTGATTATTTTATTATGGTAATAAAAATATAATGAAAAGAAAAGATATACAGAATTAGTTATACAATGAAGAATATTATTATTATTATTTATTATTATTAGTTTCTGTGTAGTAGATTATGACATTAAATTCCCTTCTCATATTTTACTATTGTAAATTTAAATTAACTTAGAATAAACTTATGAACCTGAGATTTTATAAAGTTAAATTATTATAAATAGAAGATTAAGATGTAATTATTAGCTTAATCTTAGTGAGTAGCAGTTATTAAAGTCATAAGAATACTATGAGTTTGTTATTTGAAATAGTAATAAGGAGGGATAGTGTTCTTATGCCATTGAGGTAGTATCCTGTGGGATATTGGCTCAATGTAATCTATCTTGTCATCTGTATTTTCACTTCAAGTCTCATGAAAATATTAAATATTTATTTAATTTATTTTTATAAACTGAACCTTATTCGTATTTTAAGTTTGAGCTAGTGAAATATTTAATTTTAATGCTGAATATTTTATTTATTAATTATTAAATGAGCTAGAACCCATTTTTATTTATATCATATACTATTCTAGAAGTGGGGATGCACAATGTCACGGTTAGAATATATATATAATTAAAACAAGTTGTAAATTTCATAACTTGCTTTTAAGCTTGCATTTTATGATCACTAGATGGAGCTTACCAGTAGCTCTAAACAAGCTTTGTTTTTATAAGCACTGAAAGAGATAGAATTCAAAATCTCTATTGTTTTCCCCCACCTCCAGACCAGCTAGTTTTGAGATTACTGTCTCATGTCAGTGGAGGGCTGGAATACTAGAAACTAGTTCTAAATTACTAACTCTAAATACAGCACTTATCAAACATGTTTTTATCAATTTGAAAGCATGAATTTTTCAGACATGTAAATGTCTTCAAACCTAGCCTAACAAACTAGATAGCTATATGGGTCTGAATTCAATTCAGTTTCACCATGTAGTAAAAGCCTCTGCAATATATAGCATTGCAAAAACCTTTAAGGGTACACTTATAATAAATAAAACAAGTTATAAATTCTGTAAGTTGTTAAAACACATTTAATAACAAACTATACACCATTAAACAGAGACACAAAAAATTACTCTTCCAGATACATCTGCAGTACTATGGTCACTTATTCATCACTGATCTAAGTGTGATCTTCTAATTATAATTTCTCAATATTTGATTTTTGTCAGGTATATTTATTACAATATTGTATATTTAACAAAATTTTAAATATGTAAAAAAATTATATTGTTTTTTTATTCTTATTATAATATATAAAGTTTTTATCAATAAAATTTCTTTTGAAATTAAATTAATTTAAAATAATAAAGATAACTTAATGTTTAATAAAATATTGCTTAATATATAATTTTATAAAAGTTTCTCTTACATTTTCTAAGATAACATATAAGATTTGAAAGGAAATTAAAGAAATAAAACCTTACATATCATTCTTAAATTTAACAAATTATGACTAAGCATAAAAAGAAAACGATTTTATTTTTAAATCTCAGAAAAACAATTTGATCTCGTTTAGGAATTTATGAATAACTATATGGAATGTTTCATATTTGTTTGTTTTTAAAACTGTTGCATATTAAATTTTAAAAAAAGTTATAAAAAAAGAAAGTTTTATATATCACAGTAGTTTCACTTTAGATATTAACTACATTCAGAGAAGATAAACAAAAAGAGTTAATAACATTGTAAATTATATCATTTCCAAATGCTGATAATTTTATACCACCACCAAGGATCCATTTCAAACTCCAGTGCTATATCAAAAATATTTTTTTCTAGTAATATTCATAATCTCTAAGTCAAATGTAAAAAATAGTTTTCCATTTCTGCTACTGCTCTGAAGATATTTCTAAATAAATATATTTTTCTGAAGTGATATCAGCAACTATAAATATGTTAAAATATCAGTTAAAAATATTATAACATTAGTGACTCTATGGGAAAAAATGAATAACTAATTTTGAAAATTACAGAATCTCTTGATAAATAATCTCCAACAGCAGATGAATTCTTGTCTAAATCCTTCAGACAAATACTTATTTTAAGAACAATCAGAAATCAATTGCAAAATTTCAGATTATACCATGGTATAAATAAATTAATATTTCTATAAGTGGTTCTGGAGCAAACAACTCAAAAATTCAAAAATGATTTATTTTATTGTGTTTAGTGTTTACTAAAATCAGTGATAATAAGAATGTGCCTTAAAAAATACTAAATAATTCTTATTTGTGTGTGACAAACTAATTACACTAATGAAAGTTAAATTTAAAACATTCTATGCAATTGTATATTTACTTAGTGGTTTAAAAACTTTGTATTTTAGGAATATTAATGTGATTATATTTATATAGATTATGACAAATAATAAAAACAACATACATCTATATATATTGAAACAGATATACTATTTCACATATATATTTAGAAGATCTCCTCAACCCCCCCCCCCAATTAAAAAAACTAACAATATTTCTTTTAAAAAAAAAGAAAGAAGTAATGAAATTTGACCATGATTAAAATAATTTGTTAATTCGTAATGGTTCGGTAAAATTAAAAGTGTTTCAAACTTTTTAAAATGAAAAAAAAAAACAAATACGTTTATATTTGCAATTTAAAAATATATATAAATCATTTATTATTAAAATTAATAAATTTAAGTTAAAGATCAATTAAATAAAAATCTTTAAAATTAGGACTCAGATTGAAGAAAACTTCTAAAGTGTCAAATCATTACTGCAGGCAATAAAAAGTTGAGATTCAAAAACACATGAAGGCAAATATTCAAAAACAATCACTAATTAAAAGTCTGTTCCCACCAAAGAGAAAGTGTCCAATAATCTGGGGGAGGGTAATGTGGACTAGGAGGAAAAAGCTGCTACCAATGGGAGAAAAGGAACACATAAGCTGAATAGATTTGTCAGGGAGAAAAAAATATAAATAGTCTGAAAAATCAGTAGAAGGAGGATTATTATAGTTAACTGATTCAGAAACACAATATTTAGCTACAAGAGTATTTATTTTATATAGCGCTATGTTGGGAATGAAAGTATTCATTTATTGTTAACACTCCTAAAAAGCGCATGCACACTAGCTTGAAAGGCTGATCTTTAAATGTACTACAAGAGTATTATAAAAGTGACTATATGAGGTCATCAAACAAACTAATAAACAACCTTAAAATGACCATCGTCGGCTAGACCACTTGTCCTCTCTCCATGGCTCACCATGTAAACTCTAAGCCTTCAGTGCCATCCATTCAAGACCAACTCCCTGGTTACTTAGCAAAAACAGCAGTAAATGAAGACCCTAGTTAAAAGGTAAGCATTAAAAATAATTCACTTATTAACTCTATAATAGTAAAATGTTTTACTTATCAATTATTAATTTTATAATAAAGTTCACGATATAAAATTACTGAAATAATAAGGAAACATTAATTGCGTTATATGTTCAAAATTATAAATGTTCTACAAATATGAAATTGCTGATAGCAAACTTATCTATAAAAAATATACATTTATGTGTAACTGAACAATAAATCTCTATGCTATATATTGGAATAATTAAATAAAAATTATAAATGTTTTACAAATATAAAATTAATGATAATAAACTTATATGTAAAAATATATGTCTATGTTTAACTGCACAATAAATATCTATCTATATATTGTAATAATTGAAAGAAAACTATAAATGTTTTACCAATAAGAAATGGATGATAACAAACTTATGTGTAGAAATATATGTCTGTGTTTGATTGAATAATAAATATTTACAAACATAAAACTGCTATATACTAGAATAATCAAATGATGATGATCTATAAATGTTTAAATGCTTCTATACTTCTCATTGAACTGAAAATGAATTCTCACATTGATACAAATGAACTATAGTAAAAGGAATTGCCAATGAGTATTGTTAAATAAAATGCTTCTAAACTTCTTCTCATAATTGAATTAAAAATGAATCTTCGCATGGATATGAATGAACTATTATAGAATTTGCAACTGAGTTATTGTTAAATAAAGTGCTTTTGGACTTCTTCTCATAATTGAATTAAAAATGAATCTTCACATGGATATGAATGAATTATATTAGGATTTGCAAATGAGTTATTGTTAAATAAATCACTTCTAGACTTCTTCTCATTGAACTGAAAATGAATTCTTACATGGATACAAATAAACAATATTAAAAGGAATTGCCAATTAGTTATTGTTAAATAAAATGCTTCTAGACTTCTTCTCATTGAACTGATATGAATCTTCACATGGATACAAATGAACTATCTTAGAAGGACATGCAAAGAAATTGTTATAAATAAAATTGTTGTTATTAAAAATTAATTTTAGCTGTTTAGTTCCATTATTGCATCACTAGATAGATATTCATTGCATCTTGCTCACAAGAATCTCATGCCTCCTGAGCTATGCTTGGTATAACCAGATGATGGTAAATAAGGTTGTAGTGAGATGGAAGTCTAGTGGTGCCATTTGGGAAACCAAACAGATCAATTTCTAGATGCTTCCTGTCTCTATGTTACTACATCTTCTAATGATCAGGAAATGTTGTTGTAGGTGGGGTGATGTCTGCATTGGGGAATGCCAATCGATAGATCCTTCCAACAATATGCTCATCAGGAAATAAAACAAATCAAGAGTGGGGTTGGGTGTCCATCCATTTACATTATATATATATATAATATCAAGTCATATATCACATGACTTATATAGCTTGCATTTATATAAAAAAGCTTGTTTAGACCTATTAGCATGCTTTATATATATATATATGTCCACAGATGGCGTTTCTACCAAAAACACCGATCAAGCGTATGTTCTGTTTACATAAACGTCAGAGTAGCATTCACTATCTCTAACTATAATTCCACTTTCAGATCATGATTTCAAGCTATTTGCTATCGTCAGTGAAAGACAGGAATAAAGAAACTAGATCTAAATACAAACTCTGAGCGTTTATGAAACAATTTCTATTCAGCTTGCAAGCGTGAATTTTTTAGACACGTAATGTCTTCAAACTCAGCATAGCAAACCAGATAGCTATATGGGTCTGATCTCAGTTCAGCATCACCACATAGTAGAAGCCTCTGCAATCTATATCATTGCAAGAAAGACCTCAAAGGTACATTTATGATAAACAAAAATGCAAGTTAAAAAACTTGCTAACGCTTGCATTTATGTCCACAGATGGCGTTTCTACCAAAAACACCGATCAAGCATATGTTCTGTTTACATAAACGTCAGAGTAGCATTCACTATCTCTAACTATAATTCCACTTTCAGATCATGATTTCAAGCTATTTGCTATCGTCGGTGAAAGACAGGAATAAAGAAACTAGATCTAAATACAAACTCTGAGCGTTTATGAAACAATTTCTATTCAGCTTGCAAGCGTAAATTTTTTAGACACGTAATGTCTTCAAACTCAGCATAGCAAACCAGATAGCTATATGGGTCTGATCTCAGTTCAGCATCACCACATAGTAGAAGCCTCTGCAATCTATATCATTGCAAGAAAGACCTCAAAGGTACATTTATGATAAACAAAAATGCAAGTTAAAAAACTTGCTAATGCTTGTATTTATGTCCACAGATGGCATTTCTACCAAAAACACCGATCAAGCGTATGTTCTGTTTACATAAACGTCAGAGTAGCATTCACTATCTCTAACTATAATTCCACTTTCAGATCATGATTTCAAGCTATTTGCTATCGTCAGTGAAAGACAGGAATAAAGAAACTAGATCTAAATACAAACTCTGAGCGTTTATGAAACAATTTCTATTCAGCTTGCAAGCGTGAATTTTTTAGACACGTAATGTCTTCAAACTCAGCATAGCAAACCAGATAGCTATATGGGTCTGATCTCAGTTCAGCATCACCACATAGTAGAAGCCTCTGCAATCTATATCATTGCAAGAAAGACCTCAAAGGTACATTTATGATAAACAAAAATGCAAGTTAAAAAACTTGCTAACACTTGTATTTATGTCCACAGATGGCGTTTCTACCAAAAACACCGATCAAGCGTATGTTCTGTTTACATAAACGTCAGAGTAGCATTCACTATCTCTAACTATAATTCCACTTTCAGATCATGATTTCAAGCTATTTGCTATCGTCAGTGAAAGACAGGAATAAAGAAACTAGATCTAAATACAAACTCTGAGCGTTTATGAAACAATTTCTATTCAGCTTGCAAGCGTGAATTTTTTACACGTAATGTCTTCAAACTCAGCATAGCAAACCAGATAGCTATATGGGTCTGATCTCAGTTCAGCATCACCACATAGTAGAAGCCTCTGCAATCTATATCATTGCAAGAAAGACCTCAAAGGTACATTTATGATAAACAAAAATGCAAGTTAAAAAACTTGCTAACGCTTGTATTTATGTCCACAGATGGCGTTTCTACCAAAAACACCGATCAAGTGTATGTTCTGTTTACATAAACGTCAGAGTAGCATTCACTATCTCTAACTATAATTCCACTTTCAGATCATGATTTCAAGCTATTTGCTATCATCAGTGAAAGACAGGAATAAAGAAACTAGATCTAAATACAAACTCTGAGCATTTATGAAACAATTTCTATTCAGCTTGCAAGCGTGAATTTTTTAGACACGTAATGTCTTCAAACTCAGCATAGCAAACCAGATAGCTATATGGGTCTGATCTCAGTTCAGCATCACCACATAGTAGAAGCCTCTGCAATCTATATCATTGCAAGAAAGACCTCAAAGGTACATTTATGATAAACAAAAATGCAAGTTAAAAAACTTGCTAACGCTTGTATTTATGTCCACAGATGGCGTTTCTACCAAAAACACCGATCAAGTGTATGTTCTGTTTACATAAACGTCAGAGTAGCATTCACTATCTCTAACTATAATTCCACTTTCAGATCATGATTTCAAGCTATTTGCTATCGTCAGTGAAAGACAGGAATAAAGAAACTAGATCTAAATACAAACTCTGAGCGTTTATGAAACAATTTCTATTCAGCTTGCAAGCGTGAATTTTTTAACACGTAATGTCTTCAAACTCAGCATAGCAAACCAGATAGCTATATGGGTCTGATCTCAGTTCAGCATCACCACATAGTAGAAGCCTCTGCAATCTATATCATTGCAAGAAAGACCTCAAAGGTACATTTATGATAAACAAAAATGCAAGTTAAAAAACTTGCTAACGCTTGTATTTATGTCCACAGATGGCGTTTCTACCAAAAACACCGATCAAGTGTATGTTCTGTTTACATAAACGTCAGAGTAGCATTCACTATCTCTAACTATAATTCCACTTTCAGATCATGATTTCAAGCTATTTGCTATCGTCAGTGAAAGACAGGAATAAAGAAACTAGATCTAAATACAAACTCTGAGCATTTATGAAACAATTTCTATTCAGCTTGCAAGCGTGAATTTTTTAGACACGTAATGTCTTCAAACTCAGCATAGCAAACCAGATAGCTATATGGGTCTGATCTCAGTTCAGCATCACCACATAGTAGAAGCCTCTGCAATCTATATCATTGCAAGAAAGACCTCAAAGGTACATTTATGATAAACAAAAATGCAAGTTAAAAAACTTGCTAACGCTTGTATTTATGTCCACAGATGGTGTTTCTACCAAAAACACCGATCAAGCGTATGTTCTGTTTACATAAACGTCAGAGTAGCATTCACTATCTCTAACTATAATTCCACTTTCAGATCATGATTTCAAGCTATTTGCTATCGTCATTGAAAGACAGGAATAAAGAAACTAGATCTAAATACAAACTCTGAGCGTTTATGAAACAATTTCTATTCAGCTTGCAAGCGTGAATTTTTTAGACACGTAATGTCTTCAAACTCAGCATAGCAAACCAGATAGCTATATGGGTCTGATCTCAGTTCAGCATCACCACATAGTAGAAGCCTCTGCAATCTATATCATTGCAAGAAAGACCTCAAAGGTACATTTATGATAAACAAAAATGCAAGTTAAAAAACTTGCTAACGCTTGTATTTATGTCCACAGATGGCGTTCTACCAAAAACACCAATCAAGCGTATGTTCTGTTTACATAAACGTCAGAGTAGCATTCACTATCTCTAACTATAATTCCACTTTCAGATCATGATTTCAAGCTATTTGCTATCATCAGTGAAAGACAGGAATAAAGAAACTAGATCTAAATACAAACTCTGAGCGTTTATGAAACAATTTCTAGTCAGCTTGCAAGCGTGAATTTTGAAGACATTACGTGTCTAAAAAATTCACGCTTGCAAGCTGAATAGAAATTGTTTCATAAACGCTCAGAGTTTGTATTTAGATCTAGTTTCTTTATTCCTGTCTTTCACTGATGATAGCAAATAGCTTGAAATCATGATCTGAAAGTGGAATTATAGTTAGAGATAGTGAATGCTACTCTGACGTTTATGTAAACAGAACATACGCTTGATCGGTGTTTTTGGTAGAAACACCATCTGTGGACATAAATACAAGCGTTAGCAAGTTTTTTAACTTGCATTTTTGTTTATCATATATATATATATATATATGATAAACAAAACAAGTTATACATTTTGTAACTTGTTACAGCTTGCATTTTATGTTACTAGATGGGGCTTTACTCATAGCCCACAATCAAACTTAGTTTACATAAACACTGAGAGAGACAGAATTAAATATCTGCTTAAAATTGTCTCCAACCTTTAAACCATGGTTTTGCATTAATTTGACCATGTCAGTAAAGGGTATAAAGACCAGAAACTAGATCTAAGCTCCAACTCTACTAAACAGCATTTATGGAAATGTATTTCTATCAGTTTGAAAGCATGAATTTTTCAGATACATAAATATCTTCAAATCCAGTCAAACAAACTAGATAGCTATATGAGTATGAATTCAGTTCAGTTTCACCATATAGTAAAAGCCTCTGCAGTCTATATTATTGCAAAAACCTTCAAGGGTGGATTTATGATAAACAAAACAAGTTATACATTTCGTAACTTGCTATAGCTCGAAACCATGGTTTAAAGGTTGGAAAGAATTTGAAGGAGATATTTAATCCTATCTCTCTCAGTGTTTATGTAGACTAAGCTTGATAGTGGGCTATTGGTAAAGCTCCATCTAGTAACATAAAATGCAAGCTATAGTGAATTACGAAATGTATAACTTGTTTTGTTTATCATAAATACACCCTTGAAGGTTTTTGCAATGATATAGATTGAAGAGGCTTTTACTATATGGTGAAACTGAACTGAATTCAGACCCATATAGCTATCTAGTTTGTTTGACTGGATTTGAAGATATTTACATATCTGAAAAATTCGTGCTTTCAAACTGATACAAATAAGTTTCATAAATGCTGTTTAGTAGAGTTGGAGTTTAGACCTAGTTTCTGGTTTTCCTACCCTTTACTGATGTGAGCCAAATAGCTCAAAACCATGGTTTAAAGGTTGCAGACAATTTGAAGTAGATATTTAATTCTATCTCTCTCAGTGTTTATGGAAACTAAGCTTGATAATGAGCTATTGGTAAAGCTCCATATATATATATATATATATATATATATATGGAAGAGCTTTACCAATATGGTATCTATATCTAACTAATTTATCATATATATATATATATATATATATGATAAATTAGTTAGATATAGATACCATATTAGTAATTTTGCATATTTTATAGACAATAACATAATTCCTAAAGACCTCAGAATAAAAATTAATGCTAACATAGACCAATTTCTTAGTGAACATGCAATTAAATAGGATAATATGATTAGACAAGCATCTGTTACACTAATATACATTTTGAAAGATTCATTTTTTGTAAAACTTAAATTAATTGAAAATGAAATTGTACATTTTGTCAGTTGTAATTTAATTGATATAGGTAAACAGAGGGAAGTACAGGAATGGGTTATTTCGAGGGAGGGGTATTGGTACAGAAATTTTGTAATAAAATGTATCATTGTTTTAAGTTATGGGTGATTATTCTAATGAGCCAGGATTTGAGTTAATTGTTAATCAGTCACAAACACTAATCAATTGTATGATTTCTGATAATCATATTGTGTTGGATGTTTCTACATTGGATATGTTGCTAGTGATTGGTAATATAAGAACTGATATTGATCAATCATTTATACCATTTTCGCATTCATTAGATTGTGCTGATAGGTTAACATCATTTCTGAATAGTGCTGTTGATTGAGCATTGATTCATGGAGTTACAGATTTTTCTAAATGCACTAACAACATTCCAGTTACTCATAACCCAAACACTAATAAATCTAATCCAAATATTTTATAATCTTATGTCATATCTATCTATTAAGTTGAGTTTTATATTGAACTGTTTTTAAGACTTTAATGATTAAACTTGATATCCATCTCTGTATCCAAGAACAGTAGCAGCAGTTGTAAAAAAATATACAATGAAACCTGATTAATGTAGCCATGAAAATTAATCTTTATAAAAACATGTACAACAGGGGTCCCCAACCCTATGTTTGTGGGCACCATGGAACCTGCAGACCATTTTATGTGTGCCCGCCACTATCTAAACATGATAAAAAATTATTTATCTGATACAAATAAATTTAATTTTTAAAATTTCTTATAAATTATTGTAATATATTGCAATCAAATTGTAGAGCATACTATACTTTTACAGCATGAAAATATAAACGTTAATTATATGTTAAAATTTTATTTTTGATGTAAATATTTTTTTTGCACATTATGTGTATTATTAACAATATCCAACTATAAATTTACATTGAAAAAATAAATGGTGCTCGCCACCTGGTTGAAAAAATAAATGGTGCCCGCCACCTGGCGGTATTATAGAATGTGCTCTTAAGTGCAAAAAGGTTGGGGACCCCTGATGTACAACATGCAATCAATCATTGCTTTATTTAGGACTTAAGATACTACATTTGCAGCAATTAGTTATTTCATTTTTATATTGTTTATATTGAAATTGAGAAAATGTTTATTTATTTATTTATTGTATTAATTAAAATGATATGTTGATTAAACTTTTAATTGTATCATTTCATCAGTTGAATTTATATTTATGCTATTTATATATTTTTTTATCATAATTTTAGCATGCTATTACTATTTTCAACTTTTATTACATTTAATCTTTCTGCTGATACTTATGAAAGGTGTCATTGACAATTGATGTCACTCTAATTCCATCATTTTTAATGCTAAGATGGACATTTTAGACTCATTCGCTAGGTTTTTAAAAGTTCTGTACGGTGCTGCCCTCTCTTGAATTATTTTACAAATAAAAAATCAATAAAACTGCTGGTAAAGCTTTACAAAGAAGACAGCTTGTTGGTGATTGGCTCTCGGCCATCAAAGACATTCTGATTGGCTGGCAAGGACAAAGAAACCACCTAATCAAAGACAAATGCTAAGATTTTCAATTTGAAAAAGTTAAATAAATATTTTAGACCATTTATAAAAGTATTTTTTGAGAAATTATGACTTATTTTAGTAAAATAATGCTAAAAATAAAATTATTTTAAAAAAATATTTAAGATTTTAGTAAAAATATTTAAGATTTTAGCAAAAAAAATATTTACTTTTTCGTAATGTAAAACTGAAAAAAAAATTTACGTCAGCAACTCTTTTTAATTCGTTACTAAGTTTAGCTTTTAATTTGCCACTATCAAATATTTTTACAATAAACAAATAGAAATTTATTTTTGAAAGAACTTGCGTTCACTTTCATAACCTGACAAATTATTAATATACTTTTTACAAATGACCTAAAGTGAATATGATATTAAAAGGTGAATATATTTTGACAATTGACTTTGTCTTGGCCAATTAAAAGTTTTAATTTTTAACTCACTCGGCCAATAATATAATACGGTTAAAAGGTTAAGCTCAAAAATAAGAAACTCATGTAAATCCAGATCTAAGTTTAATTTAGGTTACTAATATATATGTTTGTGCACACATAATAATGCTCAAGGCTAAATGGATTTGTAAGTAATCATTAAAAATCAGTCAACAGTTATACAATCCCAATATCAATAATGTGTCGGTCGGATTTGTATGTTCACGTAACAAGATCTAGCATCTAGGCAAAAGTACCTCGAATCCAATCATGCTCAAGATACACAGGTCAGGAACATTCATGAACTCTGCCCTATTTGACTATTTCCCAGATCTATAACATTATGAGCAACAATCCCAATGACATCGACTTAATTTACTTTTCATCACCAGCAACGGTCATCGGAGACACAAAAAGACTCTAGGCTAAACTTATGTGATAGATTAACTTAATAACTAGCTATATTTTATGAGCAATGAAGGCTCATGATTTAGCATATTAATTATGTATTGAGCGAAGATCATCTAGTCATATTTGAGCTTAAGTAATAACTTAATATATTAACTTAACTAAAAGAAAGCAATGTTTCGAGTTTGATATATATATATTTAAGATTTATTAATAACAAAATTATGTCAGGTTATTTACCTGACATGAGCCTTGTAAGTATTATATATATGTGTTGATTTATATTTAATGATAACATAAGATTTGCGGTTCTGCCAATAATATATTTATGTGTGATTTAATGAATTAGTGCTATTGGAATACATTACTAGAATACTATTACACCCCCAGAGACGAAGAGAGCATTTACTTAATTTAAAACAATAATAATTTTACAAGCAGATATTATATTTGGTTACATTCAATATTATTATTAATTGAAGTCATAGATAATTAATGCATGGGGTGGATAATAAATAATTATATAAACGATACTAAATCTATTGCATTAATACATGTGTTAAACTAATGGAAATATGTCTGTTTAAAAAAATCAACTCATTATGGCTTATGATTATTTCTGGGCGACTAATAAGACACTGAAAGGCGGTGCATGCATGGCGGCTGATTGGGTTGGTCCAATTATGGATCCTGGAGTGTGCTTCATGAATTCTAAGAATGAAGTTGACCGATATCCTCTGCAACGTAGGCAGGGTTTGTATTGAGATGAATGATGGTCGGCTATGTCATTATCGGGCTGGGTTTTCCAGAGCGATCCCCATATAATGCATGCACATAAGACCAAGGATGTCCCCAGGGTGGTTTTACAACCTGGTTTAAGGACATAGAGAATGACGATGGGGCTCGACTTCGCGAATGCCTTCATGTGAGAAAGAAGCACGAAAATATATATAACGAAATGGCCTTTATGCACATAACGCTTAATAATGTAATATAAATATAATTCTAAAGATTAAAGATTATCGAAACAGATTTATTGCCCATAAATTATGAAATATTCAGTGTAATGATATGGCTTCATTAAGCAAACATGGATAATAATTATACTTAAATATAAAACTAAGTTCTTAAGATCCCCCCCCCTTACATTATGTTACCTAATATTATTCATTACTTCCCATACATTTAATAAATCTCAATTTTGGTTAATCAATGCCCTTGTGAAATTATATAAATTATTACAAAATAAGTGGGTGGTGGTAATAGCTAAGATAGGTTTTACATATATAATATAATTTAAGAATAAAGGATAGCGCAATTATAATTAGTTTATTTATTTAAAATCGCAAGCACCTGGGCAAGTTGAATAAGACTTGTTTTGATCAAATTATAAATTATTCACCCGGTAAATGATGGGTGGGGAAACGACAATGAATTATATGCTTGCGATTTTAGAATTTTATTGGCATTTATTTTAAAATATAAATACATAAATCTTAATGAAAATTATTTGCCGATTGGAAATAAAAGAAAAGGAAAACATTATATAGGAGGCTTAATATAGATTAGTTATATAGAGTTATACGAATACATATTTTGAAGACATTTAAAATAGGTGATTAAAATATAAATATTACAGAGAAGGCAGGATTTAAGAATTGCAAGCGATCAAAGTTCTTTTACCTTGTTTATTTGGAAGAGTGGTTTTTCTAGGAGTCAGTCCATCAGTATTGTTTCACTAGATCTAGGATAGCATTATTATTTGAGAATTAGCATTTCATTTTCACTGGAAAATATCTAAAGTTCATTAGTACGAGATGCAGAGCTTCATTCATGGGAACAGCATATTAGAACGGAGGGAAAAGGTGAAATTTCCCTTACTCACTACACATTGAGTGAGGATCAAAACTGGCATGGAATATGTATAGCAATATAGTTATTTAATGGTCTCCTCCCTTGTGGATTCAAATCCAGCAGTATATATACTTTTATTTTGAAGCTGTAACTTGGCAACTACTGCTGGACCTGAGGCAGTTTAAGCACTTAAGTTTCATTTGGAATAGTTTGACCGGATACACTTATCTAGTAAGATGTTTGAAACAATGCAAGTTTGTTATCAGTTTCTCAAACGATTGTTTTAAAATATATCTTATGATTTTAAAGCAAGCTAGCGTGGACAATTTCCACTAATGGGTTTATTTTATTATTACCAATTCGTAATCTTTTACTTTTATCTAAGGGGTCTTCCGGGTAATTGTTTTTCAAGAGACTTCTAAACAAGATTGCATCAATTTTGGCTACAACATTATATATGAAAAAATAATAAGTTTCATATATAATACCTTATATATATATATATATATAATGTAACTATTAATTTATTTGCAATCTCCTACACTGAAATATATATATATTTATTATTTACGCCCGCATACACTTAAGAATATTATTATTAAATAAAATATTTTTAAATTAAAATACATACATGTTAATGTGATTTATGTCATAATACTAACCAAAAGAAATATATATATTATTAGCTATGTATATACGTGCGTAAAGGCAGGTTTGAATACAGTTAGATGGTAGGAGATTGGATGTGGGCAGTGAAGCAGGATCTGAGCATCAGATCATCTGCTTCAATAACAATCAGCAATTTCAAACTGTTGTCAAGGCAATCTCTTTTTAACAATAAAGGTGGAATCCCTAAAAATTAATGATTGCAAGTTGACAACTTTATTGTTAAAATGTTGTTTTGACAATAGTTTGGAATTTTTTATTGTTATTTATATTGGGATTGTATAAGTGTTGACTAGTTTTAATGATATATATGGGGTATATGGGGTGAAGGCATGTACAATGAATAAATATGGAAAGAAAGGGCTTTGTAAATATTAACAATGTAAAATGGAGAATATAAAAAAAATAAAGGTTCTAAATTACAGGTTTAAACATGCTATGTAATTTCATGTTGAATGTTAGTCTCAGGTCATAAAAATCAATCAAGTAATGGACTGGATTTTATCTTTGGAATTCTAGACTTTTCTTCAAATCTGGTAATGCTTAATTAGATATGATCTTTGAATATATTACCCAAACTAAAAATTAAAACTATTCAAACACCTTATCACAAAAGTAGTATTTCCCTTCAATCCTTATATATGACCCCTTTAAAAGCTTAATTTAAGATTAATTTTTGTAGAGAAATGTGCATTACAATATATATATATATATATATATATATATATTGTAATGCATGATATTTTTATTTATTTTACATATATATATATATATATGATGTTAATTATAATCATGTTTTTTGTTAAATTGTGAATGCTAATATATTATTTTTCCCTTTGCTATTATAAGTAATTAGTTTGCATATTATGTATATATACATATGCATAACAAAGTAGTTTCTTTCTTGTTTTATATCATAAAGCTGAGTGGACTTTTGGCTTATGGTAACCCGCATCAAAAGTGCATTGGTATTTATAATATAAAAATAAAAAAGAAATCACTTTCTTACATATATATGCAAATGTGAACACATATGCAAAATAATTAAAAGTTATTTTCTAATTTAATATATAATAATACTAATTTTGAATATATATATACACATACGAGTCTTTGGCTGTATTTGTATGTAAGATGTGGATTCTTTTCAAATATGTCTTTTAAAATTACTTAATATATATATATAGCATTTAAAATGCAACATTTTTCCATTTAATTTAAAACTCTTTTATTATTATTTATAAAACTTCCGAAATCAGTTATTTAAATTTGATATTACAGTAGCAGTATAAGTAGAACAAATATATGTGCATTTTTTCCTTTAAGCATGATCAATATGTCTAAAAATATGGCAATCTACTAATCATCAGCCTTATTAAAATGTAAAATACAATATATTTAAATAAAACGTGATACATAAATTAAAATATTTTACTGAATTATCTTTCACACTGATAAAAATTGCATAATTTTTTTTTCAAAAAAACATTAATATATGTAAATATAAAATTAAAGCAAGTACCACTCTTTTCAAAATCAAAATGAAATAACATTTTCAATCCCTATGAAATCGCTGTTAATGTTGGTAATACAAATGCTATAGTAAATAAACTGTAGCACTTTTATTTAAAATTATATATATATATAATTTAAACAAATACAGTAACAAATTATATTCAGCCTACTCCAAAAATAAATCACTGATATTAAGTTATTAAATCGTGAAATAGATTTAGTCTTCGCCTCTTTAAATGTGCCTAGGTACATTTATTTATATTCATAAATTGGTTTCATCGTATAGTGGTGACTATACCGAATAAAAACTAATATTTGTATTAATTGGTTGGTTTTTTTTTTTAATGTAGCTCATGTCCAATGCCAATCTATGCAAACTTCCAATAGTATTTGATAAACGGTTTCTTAGCTATTTTTCGTCAAATAACTGCCATGTATTTTTACAGATAAAAATTTGTGGTTGTACGTTAATATATATATATATATATATGAGGGTGTGTGCAATAATAGTTTATAATAATGTTGGCAAGATATTGTATACATATTGTAGTATATATACGTATATTAACAATATGTGCATTATTGTAAAAAATTATTGTTAATTGAAAATTGTAAAAAAATATAATATATATATATATTTAATTACTTGGAAATTATAATAAAACCAAATTGAATAACCCTTACCTTTATACCTAATTTTATTGCTAATCATTAACTGTGCGTTCATAGTATAAAACATAGTCATATTGGGTAATCATCATTTGGAAATGGGGAGCAAAAAAAATTAAAGATCTCAGGAGGATTTGAACCAACTGTCATATATAAATATATCAAATTTCTACTATATGTTGCCTTTGACAGAATAGCTCAGTTGGTAGAGCGTTTACTTTAAATTTGATATTCAAGAATCTAAAGATGCGAGTTCAACTTCTAAGCGAATATTGTCACTGTGCCTATAGGTCAGCAACACCTGAAGAAGAGTGGAGAATAATACTACTAATTACTAACCTGTATTGTCTATTTATGTGTTATTACTAACAAGTTGTTTGTATTAACGATTGTAAAAAAAAAAAAGTTGTTTATATTGAAAAGTTTAAATAAAGTTTAACATTTTATATACATTCAACATTCACTCATAAATGATGGAAATAGTCCAACATATCACATCTTATACTATACCATCATTACAAACCTTTAAACAAAAACTAAAGGAAAGACCCAGTTATTTCCTGTTTATATATATATATATATAAACAGACAACATTTAATGAACCTATTGAAAGTAAAAACTTTTTGAACAATCCACAAATTCACCACAAATCCTAATTGTATGAAGATAAGAGTATGAATCATCCCTAAATATTGGCAACTAAAACATCCTATTTTCTTCAAGAGATCTGAAAAAATTATTTAGAGAGCAAATGAGGCCTTATTGAGAGAAATTATAAAGGTTCAATAGTTTACAAAGTATCAAACATTGCAATATATTAGAAATGTGGAATCGTTTCTACAAAACAAAGTTACAGATGAAGATTTCTCAAGAATTTGTCAAGCAGTGAACAGATCATATTGTAAGTTACATGGAAGGATAAAAGAACTTGAGCAAAATAAGCTTGTAAATCTACATGGGCAAGTCAAAAGTAATTCTACAACTAGTCTATCATCAGTGAAAAATCTTACTTCTAAGCACCTTACTGATTATGAATTATCAGTTCTTGAAAAATGTTTGAATTTTGCCATTACACCATCTACTGTTCCACTATTGAATATAATGGCTGCCACTGACAAGATGATCCAAAACTTGACTCTAGAAAAAGCAGCAGAATTACATTGGAGAGTAAATAGGACACTTGAAAGATCAGCAAAAGTCAAACATTTCAAGTGATGAAAGGAAAGCTATTAAATCTCTCAAACAGAATACATCTATAATCATTCTTCCTGCTGACAAATGTAACACTACAGTTGTAATGGACAAAACAGATTATGATAACAAAATACAAGTCCTTCTCACAGCAGGCCAATACAAAAATGTAACAACAAATCCAATTCCAAATACAGAGATAAAATTCCAAGCATTACTCCAGAAGCATCGCAGGTATTTTAGTGATTCAGAAAAAAAGAAAATTAACTTTGTATTTCAGCAAGATTCCTCTCCTCTATGGACTGCCTAAAATCCTTAAAGACAATGTTCCATTAAAACCTATTGTTAGTTCTAGAAATTCCCCATGACAAAATTTGTCAAGATTTCTTTTTGAAGTTCATAGTCCATTGGCATACAGGACACAATCTTTTGTCAGGGATTCTAAGCACTTTGCAGAAGTAGTCAGGAACATGAAAATGGAAAGAACTGTCATATTGATATGCTTTGAGGCATTGTCTATTGTAATGAAAAGATTATATGATGATGATAATAGTCTACAAACTAGAACAGCTCTACCTATTGATAGTATAATGGAATTATTAACATTCTATGCAACGACAACATACTTTCAATGTAACTCAGAATTATTCCAACAAAATCAAGGGGTGACCATGGGATCATCATTGTTATCTTTGCTCAGCAACATTTACATGGAAGAACATGAAACCATGTCTATAAATACTACTTTTTATCTACCTAAAGTGTGGCTTCGATATGATGATGATACATTTGTGGTATGGCCACATGGTGAGGTAAAACTACAGTCATTCTGGATGCACATTAACAACATATCTCCTACAAGTAAATTCATGATGGAATCAGAACAAGAACAAAAATTGACATTCTTGGATGTTCTTGTGACAAGACTACCTCAGGGCAAAGTATAAACAATAGTTGATAGAAAAACAACACACACTGGCAAATACTTGGCATATACATACAATCATACAAGAAGCACTAAGCAAGGAATCGTACTATCAATATGGAACAGAGCAAAGGAGATTTCTTCAGAACCAGTGATTTGTAAAAAGATTTTCATAGAACAAACACTTATGAAGAATGATTATTTGTCAACAGTTATCAGGAAAACCTTCAATAGACAACACAAAGAGACACCAAAAGAGAAAACAATTATTGGTACAGTAGTGTATCCATACATTCCAGAAATGGTGGACAAATTAAAGAAAGTCTGCAGTCAATATAACATTAGAACTGCTTTCCAAAGCCATACCACACTTTGAGGAATGCTTACTTCTACTAAGCCTAAACTAAAAATGCTGAAGAACAAAAACTGCATCTATGAAATAACATGTGAATGTGGAAGGAAATACATTGGTGAGACCTGTTACCCTGTTTAACAGTGATTGAAAGAGCACAAACTAATGGTTAAGAGGAAAAAATAGATGTGCCTACCATAGCAGATCATGTATGTATTAATGAACATATGATTAAGTGGGAAAATACAAAGATATTGGATAAAGAGGAAAAAATGCATCGAAGAAAATTTAAGAAAGCTACTCATATGACAATGGTAAATAATCCTATAAGTCAACCTAGTGTAGCAATACATAATGTGTGAAAGCCTCTAATTAATCTTTCTGTTAGGAAAGAATAAAAAAACTAATTAGCATCATTAAAAAAAATTGAAGGACTCAGGATGAATTGAACCCATTCTCATACATAAATATATCAAATTTCAACTATATGGTACCTTGGACAGAATAGTGTTTGCCTTAAATTTGATATTTAAAAATCTAATGGTGTGAGTTCAACTTCTAAGTGAATATTGTCACTGTGCATATAGGCCAGCAACACCTGAAGAAGAGTGGAGAATAATACTACTCGAAACATTGTGTAATTACTAACCTGTATTATTTAATTGTGTGTTATTACTAACAAGTTGTTTGTATTTGGAAAGTTTAAAATTTTTTATACATTCAACATTCACTCATAAATGTTGGAAATAGTCCAACATATCACATCTTCCAATGAGTTATCTCACTGGAAGCTTCAGTTACTTCCTGTTCAATTATATATAATCTGAGTTGTTTAATATTTACAAATATCAAGACAGAGTTTTTATTTCATATTTAGAGATTGTTTAAACTGAAGCTCAGCTTTGATTCTCTCAAGATTTAAATAGTGATTCTTATTGTTTATTATACAAATTTATATAATCAATAGATTGAATTCACTCCCTCATTTAAAATTATGTAAATAAATAAAGTATATATAAGAACAAATACTAAAATACAGATGGTATCATCAGTCTTTTGGAGAGTTTATTTACATTATATATTTTATTGGAAGCTACTGCTAATTCTATTCAATTGAATATAATCTGAGTTATTTATTATTTACATATATAAGTATATAATTTTGTTTTAAACTATATTAATTATATGTAAATATTAATTCTTATGAAGTGCAATGTCAGCATAAAGTACTTAAATAAGGTTATAACTTTTGTACATGTGCTTTGAGTGCATATTCTTTATTCAATATTTTTGGTTATAAAATCATCAAAATAATTATACACTTAGTAAAGCATATCAACATACACAAAATTAATCTCTCTCCATCTATATATATAATAGCTTGTGGATCTCTCCATCTATATATATAATAGCTTGTGGATAAATTGCAATAATGTGCATAAAGTAAAGTACCAAAAAAAATCACATTTTTTTGTATAGGAAGGGAAGCTGTAGTGGACCTGAGTTTTAACTCTACATGATTAAGCTTCCTAAAACAGAAAGAGAATGTAGAAAATATTTATGCTCTTTGTTTGTTTTGTATTGATAAAACCAAGAGAATAGTATATATATATATTGAATTACTTAATAGTTATCTTTAAAAAAAATTAGGATTAGAACACATATAAACAGTTGTCTGTGGACACAAACTATTCAGTTAATCATTTTCATATTTTGATTATTAATATTCTTTAAAATTGATCTATACTTACTAAATTCTGCTATTTTTTCTATAATAATAATTTAAGTCTAATAGTTTTAATAATTTACTTTTGAATAATAAGTTATAGTTTGCAAAAATCATTCAGATTATTTTGATAGGCAGGTTTTTCTGAATGTCTGAATATATGAGTGTGTGCTTGTATTTTACATGAATAAACTTACAGTTACACATATATTAAGAAAAAAAATGTTAAAATTATTTTGTGATGTTCTGAAGAGCTAATTGTTTTTAAAGAATTATATGTTAATTAAACTCACAAGATTAGAATTTCAGCTGACCAGTCTAGCTTACATTCTTTAAATTAGAGCTAATTAAAAAAATATAAAGTTTATGGGGCTAGAATTATGAAAAATGTATTGATTGCTATTAAGATAATTAATTCCAGACCAGTCAATTGGGTAATTACCAAGAAATCATTATTCTTGATTTTTTTACTATTAGTAAATTTAAAACAGATTATCAATTTTAATTAGATGGTTTAAATTATAAAAATCAGGTACTTCTATTCATGTGGTTCTTTAAAAGACTAAATGGTATAAAAGGCTGGCAATCACTTAGAAGAAAAAAAATATTAAAATTATTGGGAGAGCATCTTAAATTGTGGAAAGAAATCAGACTGAATTGTTGTCATTTTTCTATATATATTTTTGTTTGGAAAGGTTTATATAGCCTAATGGCAGGCTAGACATACATATATATATATATATATATATATATATATATATATATATATAAATATATATGTATGTATGTCTAGTCTTTGGGAGTCTAGCCATCTATTAACCAATGTACGTCTGAAGAGTCAGACCAAAAGTATTACACACCTTGCTTGTGACTGATTATGAAAAATAAGATACAAGAAACTGATAGCTCACCTGTGTTTTAAATAGAAGAAACTGATTGCTCACCTGTATTTTAAATCTAAAATGAAAATAAGTAAACTATTGAAAAGTGTTAAACCATGCTGGTTCAGTTTTGTTATTGACTGAGTTTAAACCCTAGCAATATGATAAATATATGCAAAACAGCAAATATCCTGAGTCTATTAAAATAATTATGCTGAAATAAATAAAGAAACAATTTCAGTAGAAAATGGTTCCTATGAAAGCAAGTGACCTCACCATCATCATCACAGTAAAAGAATTGCAAGCCCAAGCTCAGAAACAAATAGGACTGTTCCAGTAAACTGCTGAAAGTGGTAAATATATACATGTTACAGATTGGTGTTTGTGGCTGCAGCCAAATTTATAAACATTCAACAAGCTGATTCTGAAATCTTGAAAAATACAATCCTCGAGAAAGTAAAAGAACTGGTAATATGAATTTTAGTTATATATATATATATATTCTTTTTTTATTATATCAGTGACTATTAGTAAAGTTTTTTTTAATAACAAATTCTTTATCTTTTTTTATTATACCTGAACTTTAAATCAAAATCGAGTAAAAAGAAGAGTTTCAGTAATAATAGCTAGTGCTGTATTAATGGTTTTATATATTCTAAAATTATTATACATATCCACTTTTGATGTATTTTATTTTATGAAATGTATTATTGTGGGACAATTCAAAATTATATATGTTTATATGTTAAAAGGGTTTTTTTAATAATAATACTTTATTCATAATGGGGATCTACACATACACTCACAGAATATAATTATATATTTTCACATCTATAGCTGTGTAGCATGAATGTTTGAAGTGATAGAAATGCTAGCTAGATGTGTTAAAATAATGATTAGTAACTTCAATCACTTAGAAAGGGAGATATATAATTTAAATCTTATTTGTGTAAAGGTCTTTACATCTCTCTAGAATCTGACAAATTTTTTTCTAATTAATTATTTTGTTCTATATGTTATGTTTAAATTTATAAGATTACAAAAGTATGTGCAAGCATAAAGTGTTTATATTTTTAAGGAAATATTTGTTTTGTGGATATAAATCTTTAGTTATTCACTATCCAAATTGATGCACCAATATTATACTATGATAGAAACATTGGATACTGTCATTAAAGAAAAAGGGAGAATAGTTTAATATTATTAACCCCCTCCAACCTTTTTAATAAATTTTTTTTTTTTTTTAAATTTTTTAAATTTTTTTTTTCTTTTTTTTAAAAAAAAAAAACTTTTAAACCTAAAAAAAAAATAATTTTATTTTTCTTACCCCCCAACCAAAAATTTTGATTGAAAAAAAAAGAAACAAAAAAAAAAAAAAAAAAACGTTACTTTTTTTTTATAAACAAAAATGATTTAAATTTTAATTAAATTTTATTTATGAAAAATATTATTATTAAAAAAAAAAAAAAAAAAAATTATTATAATAAAAATATAGATTATTGAATAAATTATAAAAGTTAGGAAAAAAAAAAAATTTTCTTTTTTATAAACTAAAAATCTTCTTTTTTTTTTAATATAAAATTTTTTTTTGCCCATAAAAAATTTTTTAAAAAAAAAAAAAAAATATTTTTTTTTTAAAAAAACCTCTTTCTTTTTCTCCAAAAAAAAAAAATTAATTTTTTTATTATAAAAACTGATTTGAATTTAATAATATTTAGGAAAATTTTTTAAACAATAGGCTTTTTTTCAGTTTGTGAGTTGGCCAATTAAAAGATTTGATTTTTATCTGATACAACCAATGATAAAATTAGCGGTTTAAGGGTTAATATTATGATTTAAATATAAACAACTCATCTTTGTTATTCATATAAAGTTTCATATATATCTTTAAATAGTATGTATATTTTAGTATTCCAATAATAAATGTTAATGTGTTTTATTAAAAGAGATGTATATCTTTATTAAGAGTATTTGTTGCTTTATTAATTATAATCATTCATCATCACTGTTGAATATTAATAGTTAACTTATACTTTAAATGTTAGTCAAATAATTATAAGTTTATAAAAGCTACATTTTATGTTAGGCATTAGTTCTAAAGCTGCGGCTGGAAGTATCATCATCATAATCTTGTTTTAAATCACTGATCTAGATACATGTGTTTAATGGCCATAGATAAATAATGATTTTCACTGTATTTGTTTATCATCTGTGAATCATTATAAGATAATAACCACCCTTGCAATCATCCCACATCATTCAAGAATGAATGAATTGCTACCATAAACTGATAGGGTTTTGTATGAGCTAGCTAGACTTATGAGAAAGTTAAAATGCATTTAAATCAGATTTAATTTATAAAGCACAAACGTTATTTGAAATTAAACAGAGAGATTGCAAACCTCTCACAGTTATTAGCCAATCAGATGCTATTAATAGCTATTAATAATATCTGATTGGTTAATAAGCATGAGAGGTTTGCAGTCTCTTTGTTTAATTTAAAATGCATTTATGATATTAAAATCTAAATAATAATGTTGTGTAAAAAATTTTATATGCACAACTAAAGCATAAGTATGTTTTTGTTTTTTTTAATGTAAGTGCAAATGTGATATGGTCCTAAAATACAAAATTTTACATCCAGTTATAAATAAGGTACAAAATGGGTTCAAACCAGGTACATTTGTAAGTAGGTATAGAACATAACTTTGTCTAGGTTTACCTAGTGGAACCCTAATAGACCATATTCTCTTAATAGTGACTTAAAAAAAGTGGTTAACATTACTACTAGATTTATTTTGAAATATTTTATTAGATTGCTAGGGCATTCACCCACTTAATGATATTATTTTATTAAGTTTCCAAATGAATGATAGCTTCCCATAATTTCGTAAGTTATGCATATACTTATTTTGGTCCACTGCTAATTAATCATTCATGGAAAATCTGCAATCTCTTAAGTAAAAATATTTTTCTTTTATAATAAGTCCACATACTGTGGAGAACAAGAAATATATATTAATGTCCTTCTACTCAACTTAAATCAAATACACATTAAATAAATACTAGTAATTAGTTAATTATTTGGAAGCCACACATTCACTTCATTAATAAAATATTTTGTAAGCATGAATCATAAGCATAGTTATTATCATGTAGTAGTTTAAAATATAGCACAATAAATTATATATGCATCCTCTCATTTTGACTTAACTTTTATATAATTAGAAGAGAATTTAAACTTAGAGTCTATGGTAGGTTTTGTTAAGCAGTCCTGCATAAATTTCCTTAAAAGATTATAAAGTTCACATGATTTCATTATTTCCTTAATAAATAGGAGACATAGGAAAATAAAGTACATATAAGTTATAAGCATATACATACATTTCAAATGATAGGATTAATTTAAAATTCAATTGAGTAAAGAATGAAGAAAATATATCTTATGAATAAATTAGCCTGACATCCTTTCTTAAGCTGTCTGGTAGCTAGAATTCACATACTAAATTTTATAAAATAATAATGTTTAAACAATTGCACTTTGTAGTTTAGCTGACTTGATGTTTGGTAGAGATTATAAAAAACCATGCACAAAGAAGAAGTGGCAAAAGAGGAATGAATAATAATGAAGGAATAACTTCTATTACTGACTATCACTTAAAAACATTTCCTTTCCATCAATCAATAGGTCATCTTATCCTCCAAAGGTTAGCTCCACCCTTTGCACTCAGTTAATTAAGCAATAAATATTAAAGAAATCTTTTCTTGAAAAAAAAAATCATTCTGACTTTCTAAATTAAATCAAACCAAATAAAACAAACAAAAAATAACTTTTACACTTTTGAAATAAATGAATATTAATTAACCAGTAAATAAAGTATTTCATAACACAATTTAGTTTGTCAAATAATTTACTAATCCAGATAGCCATTAATCACCCAAAATACACTTGAATCTGTTATTAGAGATATTTGCTGTAATTTTAAGTGTTTTATTGTAAAGTGTAAATTCTATACTGTAAGTAAATATGAAAATAAAATTGAGATGATACAGACATGTTTGTATACACATATGCTGCTATATAAATACTAAATTATCCTGACTGAAATATGACTTATATGGCTATGGGTTAAACATATTTCACTGATTTTATTATCTATATCTGGATGGGTGTACCAATAAATAAACAGATCAGAAAAACATCTAAACAAATACCAATCACTATTCAACAAATAAATAAAACAAAATTTACATCAACCTAACTTGCATATCAACACTTGCTGTAATAATACACCCCCTTTCTTGCATTAAATACTTAATCAAATATAATAATAAGAGTAAATGCTTATAAAAATTTCAACTAATGTTCATAAGCAACTCTCACATAAGGTTTTAGACATTAACATAATTTTTTAAAATTTTAGCATTATGTCACCTTTTTAGTTAAATGCAGTTATTCACCAGTGACACAGTATAATTTAATTAAAGTTTGTTTCTTGTGCCCATAGAGAAGGTCATTATATATATATATATATATATATATATATATATATATATATATATATATATATATATATATATATATATACTATATATATATATATATATATATATTAGTCAGGCTAATTTATTCATAAGATATATTTTCTTCATTCTTTACTCAATTGAATTTTAAATTAATCCTATCATTTGAAATGTATGTATATGCTTATAACTTATATCTACTTTATTTTCCTATGTCTCCTATTATTAAGGAAAAAATGAAATCATGTGAACTTTATAATCTTTTAAGGAAATTTATGCAGGACTGCTTAACAAAACCTACCATAGACTCTAAGTTTAAATTCTCTTCTAATTATATAAAAGTTAAGTCAAAATGAGAGGATGCATATATAATTTATTGTGCTATATTTTAAACTACTACATGATAATAACTGTGCTTAAGATTCATACTTACAAGATATTTTATTAATGAAGTGAATGTGTGGCTTCCAAATAATTAACTAATTACTAGTATTTATTTAATGTGTATTTGATTTAAGTTGAGTAGAAGGACATTACTATATATTTCTTGTTCTCCACAGTATGTGGACTTATTATAAAAGAAAAATATTATTACTTAAGAAATTGCAGATTTTCCATGAATGATTAATTAGCAGTGGACCAAAATAAGTATATGCATGATAACTTACGAAATTATGGGAAGCTATCATTCATTTGGAAACCTTTTAAAGTTATTGCTAAGTTGAAAATTTTCAGAATTAATTAAATGGCCAAGACCAAACAAATACATAGCTGAAATTATCTATCCATTATCTCTGTTATTATAAAAGTTCATTACTCACATGTTGTATTAGTGAACTCAATTAGTTATTGCTAAGAACATTTGAGATTTCTGAATTAAATCTGAATTATGAATGTTTATCATATAGTAATTTGTCTTCATGTTTACTAACACATACTCATCTGAATTCATCATCCTTGTCTTCACATCATTCAGGAAACTTTATGTTAAAAAAAAACTTTGCAAGTGCATTTTTTTTAGTTTAAGAAGAGTGACTTCTTTATGTGTGTTTGTTGTGCTATTGGTATACCTTAGACATATAGATGTGGTTATTATTTATTTATTTGCTTATTTAATTTACACTATTTCCTTGACTTCAAGAAAATCTCAGATAGCATATTGTAAGTTACAATACACTGGTAAATGATCATTATTTAAATATAATTTCTTATGTGTGTTATATATACATTTTTGTGTGTTTTATTAAAAAGAGGTATTTTTCTATTTAATGTCTTGAAGTGATCACTTGGCTTAGAGAGTAATAAATGTATGAAAAATAAAAAAAAAGTTATCAGAAATGGTGAAATTTATTTACAATAACTACTGCCATTAAAAATTTTAAAACAGTCAATAATATGTCATAAACAAAAAGTTGTATTTTCCATGTACCATTTACTTTACCATAACATTCAAATATTATATAACTTGAAATTATTTACACACTCTTATTCATACATATGTGTGTCTGTCTTATGCAGTTATTTCATATAATTAGTAAATATACAATTATCTGTTTCTTAATTTCAGATAATGTCATATGCTAAAAGAATTAAAAGAATTAGTGACCTTTCTGTATGTGTATTTATTTTCCAATGTATAGAATGAAATGTATAAAGTGGCTGTGAGAAAAAAAGTTATTAGTGATGTGTTCTATATTGATTGGGATTGAGAACTCTCTCCCTTAATATATCTAAGTATTTGCTGTCAGTGAAGTATATTTCCAGATTGTGTACATATGCATTATAAAAATGATATTTTATGATGTTGAGTAGTATATTACTTCTTTATTCTGGTGGTGAGACTGAGTTCCACACCAATAGTTTACCTCAAGGTTAGGTGGGGAGTCATTGTTTCTCGTTAGATTTATTAGCCAAGAAACTTGTTTATTCCTCATGTGCTTAAATTTTTCTTGAATGTTTATTTTTGTGTTATCATAGAATCATAGCAATATGTAATGTAGTTGGTGGTTATATAAATGGTAAGATTAAATTATTTATGGAATATTAAAGCAGAAATAGTGTTACATTTGTTGGTCTATTATGTTATCCATATTGTGACTCTTATTTAGTAACTCCTAAGTAAACTGACCAGATGGAAATATATTAATTTTGTCTTAATTATAGCATAAGATGTGACACACACATAATGCAAATAACCATGCAGACAAGAAATTATAATACTATTAAATTTATACATCAGAAATTACTATTAAATTTATACATCAGAAATTACATATTTTAAATTTTATCATGTTAATTTACCGCAAGCTTTAAATCATCAAATTATCAGAATGATTATTTTTATTTTGAATGTGTGAAAAATATAGATATTTAAAGGCAATATTTGATTGAGCTATTTAAGGTTACTCTCTTGGCAGCCAAAGTTATTAATTTCTTCTATTCCAATAAATGATATTGTGACTTCTCCAACTTGTATATTTGTGCCCATAATCAGATATTTATTTGTCCAGTTTTGTTTACTAATAAAAGATGTTACAGTTAATTAACAGCCTAAATATATTCAAAGTTAGAATATGAGGGCATTATTTTATTTGTTAATTCATGCCTTATAAATGTCTAGTCAATAAATGATAAAGTGTATAACAAAAGAGATATTAAATCCATATCAGTAAATGTATTTGTGAATTTAGGAATTAGAACAAACAGTCCCAATGTGAACCAACTATATTTATTTTGATTGCAAAATGTAAATAAATGCTTTATTTATTTATTTAAAACTTCCTCTCAAGTTATTCTTATATGTATTCTAGTTTCCACATTCCACATATCTATTACAACATAAATGCACTACTTTATAAATATAATAATGAACATACTGAAATCTGATAATATTGTTCTCTTGATCCAAACATTATGTGAAATACTTTAACATTTGGTAAACTTATGAAGAAGGTTGTGTACTTAGTTTATTATTTAGACAATGATGTGAGATTAAAAGTTACTCTATTTCTGTCATTATCTAATTGCTAGTCCAGTGAAATATCATTCAATTCATTCCATTATTTTTTCTTATAATAGTTATAAGTTATTGTACAATAGAACTTTATTAATCAAATTGTATTAAAGGTTCCCTGAGATCTGATTTCATAGTTCCAAATTAATATCAATTTAACTATTTAGATTAAGACATGCTAGATAGTGGAGTTATTTAATATCATGTTTTTTTGTTAAAGTTATGGAAGAGATCAAATGAAAGTTATAGTTTATTGGCTTGAATAAATGAAACTTTATTGATTTCTATCATTTGGTTGATTAACAAATGAGGTATATATCTTATTTTAATGATCAATAGTATTTCTTTATTTATTTATATTCTATATGTTCTTGATTTTTTATAACCCTCTGCTGCGCTAAGCTATAATTTAGGCACAAGTAGAAGAGTCTAAATACTAATTCAAAGCAAAATAAAGTTGCTAATTTATTCTATTCATTAATAGAATTGGAGCCCTGGGCATTTTCTCATATAATGAGTAGGATCTATATTAAGTAGGAGGTTATAATATATATATATATATATATATATATATATAAAGTGTCTGATAATATATATATATATATTAAAGTGTCTGATAATATTAATTATTAATAATACAATAATGAAACTTAAATATATTCCAAATAACAGTAAACAATTTATAATATAATATAAATAAAAACTCATTTTGAAAATTGAGTTGATAATGATTATGAATATAATCAAAAATATTTCTCTATGAGTTTTTATTTATATTATATTATAAGTTGTTTACTGTTATTTGGAATATATATATATATATATATATAAATTAAGTTTGACATCTGTATTCTTTCCAAAATATATGTAATATTCAAATCAATATATATATATTATAATGATCAGGGTGAAGTGGGCACTTAACATATCTGCAGTACAGGGTGCCACTAGGCATTTGAACCTAGAAAATTTATGTAGTAAGCAGATACATAAGTTTAAAAAAATTTTTTTTTATTTTGATTCCGACTGTTATCCCAATGTCACTAGCTCACTGGAGGCACAGACATAATATATATATATATATATGTTAAAACGAAGATTTGGGTTAATATATAAAATACATATTTTGGGTTCATACTGTTAAAAACATATCAATTTACTGACGTTTTTCTTGCACAAAGCCATCCACAGAGTTATAAAAATGAAAGAGCGGTTGTAGAGGCCTACAATCACTGGTTTGAATAAAACATTAAAAATCCCACCCATAGCAAAAATGTTAAATTTAAGAATGTTTTTTAAAGAAATCTTTCCAAATAGGAGGAAGTTTGCACGTATCATCTCGCTTATTGATACAATCTGGCCTTTTAGTATCTCAATGGCTTCTCTGATTTTGCATGGTAGGAATTATCACATCTGGATATGATCCTGGTACTAGAAAAATCTATTTTATGACCTGAATCTAGTATGGGAGTGAGAGTGCTGATGATGATGAGTGTTGTTGCTGCATTAGCATGCTCATCTCCCCTAACACTGATGCGACGATCTCATACCTATGAGCTTTACAATTTTTACATGAATTTGATAACACCATGAGATTCAAGAGGATTGAATCCTGATAGTTATTATATTACTGATCTTTTGAGTGAGCAGAAAATGCTGTATCTATATTATAGCGTTTTAATATATGTCGATACCGTCTGTAGTTCTTTTACATATGGAACACAAATCCTAATAGCTCACTTATCATCTTTTTGTTTCTATTTTATCTATTTTGGGCTTGAAATAAGGCTTTTTTATAAATTTGTAATTATATATATTTTGCTAATAAAACACTATTATATGATTTATTTCTTCTTTCAGATGTGTGTCATCTGAAGGTATCTCTATTATAGAGTTTTGGCTACAGAAACTATCTGAGTTGGGTGATGATGAGAATGGAATGTAAATATCTGTCTGTGTGTCCTTTCTGTAAATAGAAAAGATAAACTATTTGGTGTTCTGGTGACTAGAACATCAAGAAAGGGAGTTTTCCATTCAGACTCTGTCTTCATTGTAAATTTAATGAGGATCATATTATTTAAATGTAAGAAAAAACATCAATGTATTTTCCCCATGTTGACATTATGAACAAAGTGTGATTCTATGTATCTGAGCCAGGAAGGTTTAAAGATGATGATTCTAAAGCACGGGGTTTCTATATATTCCATGAATAAATCAGCTATTACTCCTGAGATAGGCGAGCCCATAGGAGTACCAAAAACTTGTCTGTAATGCTGTCCATTGTATACAAAATATGTATTTAAGAGACAAAACTTGTCTGTAATGCTGTCCATTGTATACAAAATATGTATTTAAGAGACAATGTTTACATTGTCTCTTAAATACATATTTTGTATACAATGGACAGCATTACAGACAAGTTTTTGGTACTCCTATGGGCTTGCCTATCTCAGGAGTAATAGCTGATTTATTCATGGAATATATAGAAACTCGTGCTTTAGAATCATCATCTTTAAAACCTCTCATTTGGCTCAGATACATAGATGACACTTTTGTCATATGGCAACATGGAAAAATACATTAGATGATTTTTTCTTACATTTAAATAATATGCCCTCATATTAAATTTACAATGGAGACAGAGTCTGACTGACACTCTTTCTTGATGTTCTAGTCACCAGAACACCAATAGTTATCTTTTTATTACAGAAAGGATACACACACAGACAATATTTACATTTCCATTCTCATCATCACCCAACTCAGATAGCTTTACCAAAACTCTTTTAAATAGAGCAATTAACCTTTCAGATGACACATCTGAAAGAAAAATAAATCATATTAATAATTTTTATTAGCAAATAGTTATAATTACAAATTTATAAAACATATTTCAAGCCCAAATAGACAAAATAGGAACAAAAATGATAAGTCAGCATTAGGAGGTTTGTGTTCCATATGTAAAAGGAACTACAGACAGTATCGGTGTATATTAAAACGCTATAATAATAGTACGCATTTTCTGCTCATCAAAAGATCAGTAATATAATAACAAACCTAAGGATTCAATCCCTCTGGAGTCACATCGTCATCAACATTACAAAATTCTTACATAGGTATGAGTATCATCGTATCAGTGTTAAGAGATGACATGCTAATGCTTACCATCATCAGAACCACCCCATACTATAGATTCACATAAAATAGATTTTTCTATACCAGTCATATCCAGATGTGAAATCTCCCATGAAAAATCAAGAACCATTGAGAACTTAGCCAATTGTATCAATAAGCGAATGATACGTAAACTTCCTCTATTTGGAAAGATTTCTTTAAAACATTACTTAACATTTTTCTATTGGTGATTTTTAATGTTTTATTCAAACCAGTGACTCCACAACCGTCTTCTACCTGGTTATAACTCTGGGAGACCAAGCAACGGTAAATTGATATTAAAAGTTTTAACATGGATGAACCCATAAATATGTATTTTATATATATATCCTTAATTGATATCTTAAATATAAAAAAATAAAAGCCACTGCCAGTAATTAACACACAAACAATATTTATTTACGCACATATATCATCATTTTAAATTTAAGGAATAACATTTATTATTTAGCTTTTAATATTAACTTTTAACCTTTTCACTGATGATTTTAGCTATTGGCCCTCTACTTAAACTGATTCTTTTAGTTATTGGCCCTCTACTTAAATCTGAGAACAATGTGATTGGTCTGTGTCATTTGCAATCAGTTCTTTTGTTAAAATATTAATCTAAAATACACAGAATTATTTTAATTCAGCTTCTAAAAATTGAATAATTTTAGATTCAAATTGGTTAAATGTAACGAAAAAATAAAAATAATGTTAATAACTGTCGAAAAATATAAGAAAAATGTGTAAAAAATAGTTAGCAGTAAAACAAAAGAATTATAACTCAACCAATGATCGTGCCATTATTCAGATCAACAGCGGTCGAGTAATTCTCTTTTTATTTCCAGTTTGCTTATTTCTCTTGTAAAATTTAAAATTTTCCAAATCAAACTTTATATTTCCATAAAGTAACATCAAATCTTATTTATGAATGTAAAAAATTACGATAGATGTTATTATTTACTTCAATTACGAACGTACACAGCTTTGTTGTTGTGTCTGAATCTTCATTTAGAAACACGCCTTAGGAATTTCCTGATTATGTTATGTAGCAATAATTATTTTTTGTTACGGATATTTCTCCAAATGTATTTTTCTTCTAATATTTAAAATTTTCCGAGTCAAACTTTATATTTTGATAGAGAACTATATTTTATTATTTGTGAACATAAAAAATTGCAATAAATGTAATTATTACAACAAATTCATTACGAATGTGTATAACGTGAATTGTCTTTGTTAGTGTTGCTTGTTTGTCAATCTGTCATTTAGAAACACGCCTAGAAGATTTGGTAGTATCCAATCAGAGAACAAAGACAGAGGGGTGTAACAAGTCGGCTGTCAAAATTATTGATTTTTTTGAAAAAGTATAATGCTATATGCGGATGTTTTTAGAACTAAAATTGAAAGCATTGAATTTCCTATCAAATAAGTCTAAAATGAAGAAATTGCGACCAAAATTGACCAAGAGATGGCGCATGCAAACATTAAACGCATCATATCGCATCGCATACGGACAAAAATTTTTCAAAAGATGTGGCGTCTCCGTAACTTTCATCTAAAAGGTTAATTTAAATTATTATTTTAAGATTTTAAATCATCCACACAGATGAAATTTATATTTATTTTCAGATTGTCGAGTATGAATAAACTACATAGATTTGCATTTGAAAAGAAAATATTCTATCCCTTATTTAACCTTAGGCCAAAAGCTTGCAGTCAAACCGGCATCAATCCATCTGATACATGGATGTATTCAATGTAGCATGAAAATACGACAGTGCAAATATAAACCATCCTGTCAGAAATGTACATCTGAACAGCATGGTTAGAGAAAACATTGACTCTTGTCCAATACAGGAATGTTACATCTGTATGGCAAGAAGAACAATAAAAAACTCCATAGGAAGGGACTGCATTTTTCTGTCTTACTATTCCCTTCCATAGGCAAAAAGAAGTGTGCGGCGTATAATGGAGATCCTGCATGTAGTGAACCTCATACTACATCTACTAATTACACCAATATATCCAATCCAATGACCCAATTTAACTATGAAATAAATAACCTAAAATTACCCTCCCATAATTAATTAATAAAACTTTACAAATCTATATAGCCATTCATGCCCAACTTAAATTTAACATTTATATAAATTCGCCCAGATGGATTTTATAAAAATTTGTTGTTTAATGTTGAGTATAGATCGACTACACAGATTACATGCTCAAAAACATTACAACATAAACATAAATTATCAAAATATAAAGTCATTGATGTAATTGCAGAGGGAATTTACTAGAAACCCAATGGCATTCATCATAAGATGCCGCATTGACACCAATAAGTAAAAAGACATCCGAATAAATACATTTTAGATATTCAACATAAGATATCATTATTTACTAAATGTCTATATATTTTAATCATATATGAAAACATAAATGTAATTAAACATGAATGAATCTATGCAAGAGTCTATGCCCAACTTAAATTTAATGCATTTAATAATTTCTACAATAAATATTAATAAAAAAATGGAAATGATTTTTGTCAAACTTAAATGAAAAAAAAAAAAACAATAATTGATTTGTAAAAGTCAGATTATAGTTCATTTTACAAAAATTAGATTTAGCTTGTTTATTAAACTTGTCAAATGTTGATGAAAGTTCTTAATTACTTTTAAATTTTAAAATTGTTCAGTTCAATAGCTTACAGTAGAAGAGTCATGGTTCTTGGTGCCAATTCTCACAGTGTCCCCATTGGAAGACTGGTTTGATATTCTGGAGGTCACCTTATCTGGTTCCATTCTGGTATCACAGTCATTTCATCTTTAAAATAGAGAGAGAGAGGGTGATATGTGCATCCTATCACACCCCTCAAAAACAATCAAACTGCAACTGTCTGGAACTGTCCTTAATTTTAATATTTTACCTTTTATAATCATCCTCTGGATTCAACAAACAAAATGTCACTAATCCATCATTTTCATTAGGGTCCGAGCTGAGGCTTGGTGCTTCCATTGGTCAAGCTAATTCTTTTTATTCTTTTATCTATATCTTTCCTCTGAATTTTTAATTATATAAGAGCCCCAAGGGCTTGTTTGCTTTTCAATTAATTTATAAAACATTCATTTCCATTTACAAAAAATATATAAATCTTTTTACGAAAATATTTTATTTTTATGACTTGTACCTTTTTCTGTAAAAAAAAAAAATATGTTCAAACACTTTTTTTCATCAAAAAAAAAAAAATACTTGTAAAGTTTCGCATCTGTGTGAATATATATATTGAACAACTCTTTAATTTTTTAAGCTTTTAGTTTTTAATAAATTTATTTTTATTTGCGAACTTAAAGTTTTTATTTTAAATTAATATAACGGCATATTTATATATCATTACTATATATATATATATATATATATATATATATATATATATATTATAGTTAGTTTTGATTATTCAATGTTATATAGTTGATAAAGAATACAGGATGTATAGTCAAAAGTATTCTAAAAATAACAATAATTTATGCAAATTTTACTATATTTTGATATATATATTGATTTGAATATTATATATATATATATATGGCTGCAGAAAGGAGACCCTTTGATTCCTCTTGGAGGCCTTCAAGGAACCGAGCAGGGCAAATTCTTAATGTCCACTCCATACGTTCTTGTCATTGCAGCTGTTATTACTATGTTATTATTCATATAGTATACGAACATGGATGGGCTGCTCACAGACACACATTAGCCAGCATGGTGAGTTTATTGGCTTTTTACCTCTGAGTTTAAGATCAAAAAACACCATGGTCTTTCTTCTCAGTGCCTGATAAGGCAGAATGAATGTTTGTGTAAATGATAAATATTTTTCCAATACATTTATACAATTATGACAGACAAAAATAAAGCATGGCCCTTATTCCCAGGAGGCTGTAAAGTCACCAACCAAGGCAGCGGTTGGTGGCCAAAGACAGAGGGTGCTAAGAATCCCCTGATTGCGGACACAGGCTGCCATTTGATGATGACTTTTTATTTAGGTACTTACAACTGCAGATCACTTTCATGTGAAGGAAGATTGCAAGAATTAGAAGAAGAACTGTCTTATATTAAATGGGACATTATTGGACTTTGTGAAGTTAGAAGAAAAGGAGAAGAAACAATTGATTTCAAAAGTGGACATATACTCTATTATAAAGGCACACATATTGGAAATACAAGTGGAGTAGGATTCATTATAAATAAAAAGTGGAAGAACAATATTGTGGAGATTGATGGTGTATCGGACAGGGGGCAAGATTAGTTATACAACTTAATAGCAGATATCAAATGCAGATAATTCAGGTTTATGCCCCAACAAGTTCTCATAGTGATGAAGTTGTAGAAGATTTTTATATGGATGTACAAAAGGCTTTTGATCAGAGTAACCAACATTTTAAAATTGTTATGGGAGACTTTAATGCTAGAATTGGTAGACAAATGAAAGATGAAATTGCTGTAGGAAACTTTGCTTATGGTAATAGAAATGAGAGAGGACATAGACTTGTGGAGTTTGCAGAAAAAGAAAAACTTTATATTATGAATTCATTTTTTGAGAAAAATGTTAAAAGGAAATGGACATGGAAGCATCCAAATGAAGGTACAGCAGAATTGGATTATATTTTGACTAACAGAAAATACATATTTCAAGATTGTAATGTTCTTAATAAATTTAACACAGGAAGTGATCATCGATTAGTAAGGGGTTAATGTAAAAAACTAGAGAGACAAAAATTATTAAGAAAAACTATATTTACAGTTGATATTCCTAATCTTCAGAAACATTCTAATGAATTTAAATTAGAACTTACAAATAGGTTTCAAGTGTTAGGAGATTTTGAACATGAGTCAGATTTGAATGAAATTAATATGAAAATAACTGATACACTTTTAAAAACTGCAACAAACATAGCTGGTAGAAAAAAGCAGCAATTGACTAATAAAATTTCTACTGAGACTAAAGAATTTATGAATAAAAGAAGGAATATGAAGATATACAAAAATGATGTATTAAAAAGAATTGAATATCTCGAACTTTGTAAAATGGTACGGAAAAGAGTTGAAAATGCTATAAGAAAGTATAATTGTGAAATAGCAAGGACAGCTGTAGAAGAAAATAAAAGTCTCAGAAATGTTAAACAACATTTTGGTATTGGTAGAAAATTTATATCTGCAATAAGAAAAAAAGGTGGAATTATTATTAAAAAGAGAGATGACATCATGAAATTGGTAGAAGATTTTTATCAAGAATTATATAGTAATAAAAAACAAGTACCTCCTATATCTATTACATCTTCCGAATTGCCCAGAATTTGAAATGAAGAAGTGAGACATGCAATTAAGTGTATGAAGAAAGGAAGAGCTCCAGGAAATGATGGAATTATAATTGATATATTAAAAGAAGCAGGTGAAGAAATAGAAACAATTTTAGTAAAGTTATATACCAAATGTCTAAATGATAAAGATGTACCGGAAGATTGGAAGAATGCAGTAATAATATTAGTATTTAAAAAAGGTGATAAAGAAGATATTAGAAATTACAGACCTATCAGCCTTTTATCAGTTTTATTTAAAATTTTTACCAAGATAATTACAACTCGTCTAGTGAGAACTTTGGATTTCCAAAAACCAAGAGAACAAGCTGGATTTAAAAGTGGTTTTAGTACAATAGATCATATCCAGGTATTGAGAGAAGTCATAGAAAGGACAAATGAATATTAGTTGTCATTATGTTTTGGATTTGTAGATTATAAAAAGACATTTGATTCTATACACATTTCTTCAGTGATTAAAGCATTGGATCATCAAGGTATAGATCCAGGATATTGTCATTTTTTAAAGAATATTTATAAAAATGCAACAGCAACAATTACATTACATAATGATACTGGAAAAATCAACATTGAGAAAGGTGTAAGACAAGGTGACTCCATATCTCCAAAACTCTTTACAGCAATGCTGCAAGAAGTATTTTGTGGATTAAAATGGGAAACTAAAGGAGTAAAAGTAAATGGAGAGTATTTAAGTCATTTACATTTCGCAGATGATGTAGTTGTTTTTTCAAATAATGCTTCAGACCTGCAGCAAATGTTGCAGGAGTTAGCAGATGAAAGTAGAAAAGTAGGACTAAAGATAAATGTTAAAAAGACTAAAGTAATGTTTAATTGATTTGTTCAAAATATGAAAATAAAGATTGATTATGAAGAATTAGAAGAAGTTAACAGTTACAAATACCTTGGTCAGATTATTAATACAGATGGAAACATAATGGAGGAAATTAATCATAGAATTAAACTTGGTTGGAGTGCTTTTGGTAGAAATAACTTGATACTAAAAGGAAATATGCCTATGTGTTTGAAAAGGATGGTTTTTAACAAATGTGTTTTACCAGTTTTTACTTATGGATCTGAGACTTGGACACTTAATGGAAAAAAAATACAGAGACTTCAGACCACTCAAAGAAGTATGGAGAGATGTATGTTGGGAGTAACAAGAAGAGATCGAAAATGCAATGTATGGGTAAGACAACAAACAGGTGTTACTGACCTTATTGAAAAAATTAAAAGATTGAAACGGAGTTGGGCTGGACATATTGCTAGAAGAGATGATAAAAGATGGACAATTGAAATTTTAAACTGGATTCCAAGAGATTGTAAAAGACCCAGAAAGAGACCACATGTGAGATGGATGGATGAAATAAGAAAATGTGCAGGGGTGTTGTGGAGAATAGAAGCTAAAGATCGGAGAAGATGGATTAAACTTGGAGAGACCTTCATCCTGCAGTGGATTGATAATGGTTGATGATGATGATTATATATATATATATATATATATATATATATATATATATATATATATATATATATATATATATATATATACAAATCAAAATATATATATCAAAATACAGTACAATTTATATAAATTATATTCTTTTAGAAGTACTTTCGACTATACACTTTGTAGTCTTTATCAACTATATAACATTGATTATTCAATTTTATATAGTTGATAAAGACTACAAAGTGTATAGTCGAAAGAACTTCTAAAAGAATATAATTTATATAAATTGTACTGTATTTTGATATATATATATTGATTTGTATATTACATATATTGTGAAAAAAATACAGATATCAAACTTTATATATATATATATATATATATATATATATATATATATATGTATATATATATATATATATATATATATATACACACACAACATGATGTTTGGATTCAAGTCAATCAAAAAAAAGTAAGCTGGATTTAACAGTATAAATGATATCAAAGTATTGATAGAAATTATAGAAAGGATTAATGAATATGCCTTATCATTATGCATTGTACTCTTAAAATTATAAAAAGTTATCTGAATCTATAACCCTTTTCAGAATGATTAAAACTTTAAACCATTAAGATATAGACCCAAGATATTGATATATTCTAAATAATATTTGGCAAAATAAAACAACAATAATTAGATTACAAAGTAACACTAAGAAAATTGAGAATGATAAAGCTATACCTAAGAATGATTCCATATCTTAAAACTTTTTACAACAGTTTTACAAGAAGTATTTTATGGAGCAAAATGGAAATCTACAAAAATAATAAAGCATGGTGATTATTTAAATCATAAAATTTTGCAAATGATAATGTTTTTGCAAATAATGTTTTATTAATTTAAAAAATGTTCCAAGAATTATTAAATTAAAAAAAGATACATATAAAGGTAAACATTAAAAGGAACACTCAATAATTTTTCGGAAAATAAAATATTGATAATCATGAAATGAAATGAAGTTAGCAATTACAGATATTAATTGTTCATTGAATTAAATGTGTATGTAGTGATTTGGACAGAAATAACTCAATATTACAATGAGATATGTCTATGTGTTTAAAATAGAAGTGTTTTTAAGAGTTGAATTTTATCAGATTTATTGGTATATCTGAATCTAGAATATCTAGTAGGTGACCAATTGAGAAACTTCTAAATTTCTAAAGAAAATATGGATAAATGTATGCTATAATAACAAAAGAGAGTAGCAAGTATTATTCTTATCAGTTCAATTGAAATTGAACTAGACTAGACATGGTTCTAAAAGAAATGGTAATAGATGGACATTGGAAGTCTTAAAGTGGATTCTAACAGATTGTAAAATACCTAAAAAAAGAAATATGTATAATATGACTGAATAAAGTAAGAATATTTGTTGGTAGCATATAGAGAAGAGAAATTATCGATTCGACAAAGTGGATTCAATTTGGATATAACTTTAAAACTGCAGTGGATCAATTATGGTTAAATATGTTGATTGTGATAATATATATTTATATATATAATATTACAAATCGATGTCTGTATTTCTTGAAAATAATATACGTAACTCTATAAATAAATATTTGAAAATACAGTAATTAAAAGCCAATAAAAATTATATGTATAACTATAACTTAGAAGTGCTTTCACTACATTGTAGCTTTGTCAACTATCACATTTAAAATGTCAACTTTCTCATAATTCTGTTATTTTAATGTTTGCTGCTTGCCGATTAATTAAATTTTGCTTGTATTTATATATTAACATCGCCTTTTTAATTTTTCTTTTTATTGTTATTTCTTTCAGTTTCCAATATTTTTACATTGTTATAATCAAAATCAAAACCATATGTACATGATTTATTTTGGTCATAAAAAACAGAAGCTGATAAATTCTCACTATTTTTAAAATTTTGTTTCATATTTTGAACCCTTTTAAATAATAATATGTGCTCTTTTATTCTTTTTTCCAATGTGCACCTCAATTCACATATATATTCACTACCACACCTACTAGTCCATTTGTAAATGATACAATTTTTATTTGTCAATAAAGTTTTATCTTTTGAATTGTTTATTAATTTATTTAATGTAGGTGGTGCATAAAATGCTATATCGCATATTCCTTTATAAATTTTCTTAATGAAACTTGCCTGTTGATTCGATATATATGGTATTGATATCCTAAACTTTTTATCAGAAAAATTAACATTATTAATATTTTTATATTTAGAAGTATATAAAAATAATAATAATGTTAATTTTTCTGATAAAAAGTTGTGGATATCAATACCATATATATAGAATCAACAGGCAAGTTTCATTAAGAAAATTTATAAAGGAATATGTGATATAGCATTTTATAAATTAATAAACAATTCTAAAGATAAAACTTTATTGACAAATAAAAATTGTATCATTTACAAATGGACATGTAGGTGTGGTAGTGAATATATAGGTGAATCGAGGTGCACATTGGAAAAAAAAACAAAAGAGCACATATTATTGTTTAAAAGGGTTCAAAATATGAAACAAAATTTTAAAAATAGTGAGAATTTATCAGCTTCTGTTTTTTTATGACCATAATAAATCATGTATATTGAAACAGTATGATTTGTATTCAAATCTTAAGTTTCACCTTTTTCTGTCGTCTCTTACTGACCGGTCTATCCCACCCAAGTTTAAACTTTTTGTATCGAAATGTGTGTGTAGCAATATTAAAAATGTATAAATATATGTATAATTCAGCATAAACACGCACACATTTCGATCTCAAATTAAAGGCAATAAATAGGGATAAAATAATATAATTTAGATTTCTTTTAGTTATATAATTTTGTATAATTTTAATCATTTATTTTGGATTATAAAGTTCGTATTTATTGCTTTGTTTAAATTTTGTTTAATAATAATTCTAAAAAAATCTGATGTAATATTTAATTAAAAGTTAAAATAATTTTATGGTCCCTTTTTGTCTTTGAAATTTAAAAGCATCGGTCAGTGATAGATAATAGATTAATTAAAGAAAAATTCCCCAAAATGTAATTAGTAAATGTAAAATGTAAACAATAGAACGGCAGCTTTCTTTAATTAAAACCAACAAAATGCATTGATTATCCTCAGAGCAGATTAAGTAGAACCTAAAAATACCTTTAAAAAATGTGAAAGATCAAAATAAGAAAAGAGGCCATCTTAGACTTGCTGGAGACATTCACTTCAACTTTAGCTTTGCTCTCAATCACTGAGAGTCTCCAAAATATAAAAATAAATTGTTCCTGCCAAGGTACGACCGAGTAAAAGCACCTAGATTATTCTCCATCGGGAGATGGCCTATTGGATGCCAAACTTTCCATTGCCCATCATAAATTCACCATGAATATCTGCTGCCTGAAATAAATGAGAAAGCTGCTGCTGCTGTGAAAGTAAATGAAATATCTAAATACAAGAAAGAATTGCCACTCATGAAGTTTTTGCTGCTAAACTAATGGAATCAGAAAACTTCTTATAAAACAGGTACCTGACTGTGTTCAAACTCTAGAGTACTCTAATAATGTGCTATAGCTATTCTTCATATTACTTATCTAAATTGTAAAATGTAAAAACTACCATTTGTATAACTAAAATTGAATAATTAATTTAATGTGTAAATTTCTCTAATAATCTAGCTTACCTCACTCTATCTTTCTTGGGGCATATTTCTAAAGTCTACATTTTAACTATAGTTATTATTTAATTATTGCATGCTCATAATTGTCTCAATTTTCAAAGTTTAAATCTATGATCGCTTAAAACAATGAATGCGTGTCAAATTTTCATTAATATTTACTTTCCTAAATAACTTAACTTTCATATAAATCGACACGCATTCAGTGCATCATTTATTGTAATGCAGGGTCTACTACTTCACAAATGGCTGGCATATTAGTTGTAATCATTCCCAGTTTAGATATGTTTTGTATATATTAAATCTTAATGAATAATTCCATCAAATTACATTTCTTTGAGAGTCACCAATGTTCTTTAGTAAATGTTGATAATGTAGGGCCGAGTCAGAAATCTATTTAAATCTCATCATAATCGTTTATAAAGTATACATGTGTTATGTTTTAGAGATGTGATGACCCATTCCACCATGAAATTTCCGGATTCTTCAGGGTTGAAATTAACTCCAGTCATCCTACACAAGTGGGCGTAATGGGTGCTCCCATAGGACTTGACAAAGTCACACCGCCATCCAGCAAACTGTGACACGGACCGCTTGTCCCTGATTATGCTTATGTGACACCTTACTTCATCGGGCTGATGGCAGAGACCAGCCCGACATTCTTATAAACCCATTTGCGGCATTGCATTTTCGATATACTGCCATTCCATATCGCCTTTCTAAAGCATACCACGTGTTCCTTTACTTAATTTTATTATTCTATATATCTCTCTGCCTCTGCATTATCTTCGTAATTCACTCTCAAATAAATGTTTGACCTTAGTCATAAAATAAATATTTTAATTAAATAAATATATGTCCGCTGCTACTCTTAAATTTTTCTTTAGACTCTTGCATTGCCAAGGTATAAATTCCCCATGGCATGCATTAGAAATACTTACTTGAGAATTTTAGGTAGCTAGATTATGCCTTCAAATAAATGAATTCCTTTTGTAAACATTACAATATCGGAGATACCGTTACTGAGGACCGCAAGATAAAATAAGGTCAAAACAAATAAATGTATTCCTTTTGTAAACATTACAGTATTGGAAATACTGCTACTGAAGTCCTCAATATAAAATAATGTATATATAAATAAATGTATTCTTTAAAATATAATAGTATTGCAAATCCCGCTAATGAAGCTTTGAATCCATAAAATATTATTAGTAAATGATTGTTTTATTAATATGTATTAATAAATAATTTTAAACTATACGTCTGCAGTTACGTTTTATTTATTCGATACCCATTCTATATAATATTTCCTTGATTATGTAAATATGAATGTTTAATTAATATTAGTTTGATTATTGGCTAGCTTGATAATAAAATCATGAATCTCTTGCATATCCCTGACCACCGTGCCTAACGAAATATTTACTAATGTTGCATCAGATGTGTTGTTTCATGGATTGTATTGTGGAACCGATAAACTATGTTTGAACTCAGTACCATGGGTGGCTTCGCTACCTCGATGGTGCTGCTGTTCTGTATGGTGGTCGAATTCTGCATTATGTTTACGAGTCACATGTTTTCAGACTGTTACATAGTTAAATTTTTTTTTTTAGCGTTTGGTGCTTTCCAACATGGTGGTTTTGATACAAAAAACCCATATATACCCTGAGCAAAATATAATGCATATAAATTTCTTTTAGTGTTCGTTACTTGAGTTAGCTAATTAATCTATATATATATACAATTTTGTTTTGATAAAAATAATGAAAAAAAAATAAATCGAGTGAAATAAAGTGGGTTGAGTGAATGAAAGGACAGCAGGCATAATAACAAATTTAAGGAAAGCAGGGATGTGTGTGTAATTTAAGAAGGAACGAAAATACTCAGATCTAATGAAATGTTTTATATATATATGTCAAAAAAAAAAAAGTAATCAGTCGCTAAATGAAAAAGCAAGTAGCATTAATTTTTTTTTATTAAAGCACCATTATATATATAGCATAGACAGCAGAAGCTTGTTATATATGTTAACAGTAAATATTTTGTTAAAGTACAGATATATATATCATAGACAGGAGTGCCTTATTATACGCGTTACCAGTAGTTCGCTATAATATATATGTTAAATATGTTAAACGCAGCAATATAGAGATAGGGCAATGTGGAATAGGTGAGGGCAGTGAAAGAGTGTTATAGGGCCAATATACCAATGGGGAGTAGTCAAATGCTAGTAGCATAAAATAAATAAATAATATTAAAAAAAATGGAAGCAGAAAATGACAGTATAGCATCAATGAACTTCAGTCTAAGGTTACTTAAAATATTTAGACAGAGTAAAGAATAATGGAGGAAAATACGTGAGGAAGCGAGAAGAAGATATGAAGAACCAAAAATGAGACAGGAAGAGCAGGAGATAAGAGTTAGGGAGTGTCAGAAAATTGATAGGGATATGTTGATATATCTTGAAATGATCAAAGAACATTATGGAATATTCCCAGTTAGTAAAAAGGAAGAAGAAATTAAAGATATGGAAAAGGAAAGGGAATTAGAAATACTTGACAAACCTATGATAATAGATGAGCAATTAGACCTTATTCCAATAGATGAAGGCCCACAAAAACCGTTGAGTGAAAGCAGTAAAAAGGATACAAGCATGGACGGGGGCAAAAGAATAGGACCAAAAGTCACGAAAGAAAACATGAAAACAGACATTGGATACCAAAGCCACTTAACAAAGATGGTCCACGTTAAAATATTTAAAGTGAAAATAAGGAAAAAACCTCAAACCTACCTAGAGAGCTTACAGAAGTTCTTAAAATTTCATAAGAAAGGGCCAGATGTGAAGATATCTATAGCTAGTTACCATCTGCAGGGATCTGCCAAAAACTGGTGGAATGTGGGGAAGTGGAAATTTAGAACGATCCAGCGTAGCATGCCGCTAACCATCCAACCATTAATGACAGGCATTCAAATAAAAGATATAGGAGAAATGATTGAATTTTCTACTACCATGGATTTGAACCATTGGGCCATAGAGCCACCTGACAGAGGACAAAAATTAGAAAACCCAAGGCCACAGTTATCGACGACAAGAGATTGGTATTATCCACCTGACACAAGGTTCTAAAAATATTAGACTATTAGGATGGGTATTAAGAGTATATGAAAATATTAAAATGAACTTGATATAATGAACTTGGTTGAATGGATTGTACTTTAGTCAAATAGGGTTTTAGATAGAAATTTTATTATATATATATTATTGTTTTAATTACTATTACTCTTAAAAAAATTTTTTATATTATACTAACTAATCCTACTCTAAGAATTTTTTATATATATATACATTCAGTTTAACTAATTATTACTATGATTTTAACCAGACACGGCCAAATTAGGCCATTTTAATTAAACTATAAATTTTAGATCCGGGTATATAAATTGTTCGTTGCTTCGTGTAATCTCTGCTTTCTATATTTCAATATCTGTAAAAACAATAATATTTTTTTTCGTCTTTAAATTATGTAATGTAAAATTTTTTTCTCTTTCTTGCCTCCTTTTGTCCTTCCTTAATTGTTCACGGGAAGTACGGGGATATGAAACAGTAAGATTTGTATTCGAATCTTAAGTTTCACCTTTTTCTGTTGTCTCTCACTGACCGGTCTATCCCACCCAAAATTTAAACTTTTTGGTATCGAATTGTGTGTGTAGCAATATTAAAAATGTATAAATATATGTAGAATTCAGCATAAACATGCACACATTTTGATGTCAAATTAAAGGCAATAAATAGGGATAAAATAATATAATTTACATTTCTTTTAATTATATAATTTTGTATAATTTTAATCATTTATTTTGGATTATAAAGTTCGTATTTATTGCTTTGTTTAAATTTCGTTTAATAATAATTCTAAAAAAGTCTGATGTAATATTTAATTAAAAGTTAAAATAATCTTATCTTCCCTTTTTGTCTTTGAAATATAAAAGCATCGGTCAGTGATAGATAATAGATTAATTAAAGAAAAATTCCCCAAAATGTAATTAGTAAATGTAAAATGTAAACAATAGAATGGCAGCTTTCTTTAATTAAAACCAACAAAATGTATTGATTATCCTCAGGGCAGATTAAGTAGAACCTAAAAATACCTTAAAAAATGTGAAAGATCAAGATAAGAAAAGAGGCCATTTTAGACTTGCTGAGAGACATTCAGTTCAACTTTAGCTTGTGCTCTCGATCACTTGAGAGACTCCAAAAGTCATAAAAATAAATTGTCCTACCACAGGTATGGTCGAGTAGAAAGCACCTAGATTATTCTCCATCCAGAGATGGTCTATCGTATGCCATGAACCTTCACATTGCCCGTCCATAAATATCAACCAAGAAGATCTGCTGCCCGAAATAAATAGAAAGCTGCTGCTGCTGTGAAAATCCATGAAATAATCTAAATACAAGAAAGAATTGCCACTTCTGACATGAACTTTTTGCTGCTAAACTACTGGAATCAGAAAACTTCTTATAAAACAGGTACCTGTACTGCCCAAGCTCTAGAGTACTCGAAATTAATAATCATGCTATAGCTCATTCTCTATATAACTTGTTAAACTGTAAACTGTAAAAACTATCATTTGTAAAACTGAATTTAATTATTAATTACTTCTGTAAATTTCTTTAATAATCTAGCTTACATCATTCTATCTTTCTTGGGTACATATTTCTAAAATCTACATTTTATCTATAGCTATTATTTAATTATTGCATGCTCATAATTGTCTCAATTTCAAAGTATAAATCCATGATCGCTTGAAACAGTGAATGCATGTCAAATCTTCATTAATATTTACTTCCATAAATTACTTAATATTTTCATATAAATCAACACGTATTCAATGCTTCATTTATTGTAATGCAGGCATCTACTACTTAGCAAATGGCTGACATATTAGTTATTAATACTCACCTAGCGTATCTATTGTTTTTATATTTTATTAAATTTCAAGTAATAATTCCGTAAATTACATTTCTTTGAGAGTCAAAAATGATCTTTATTAAATGTTGATGATGTAGGGCTGAGTTATAAAATATATTAAATCTTAGCATAATAGTCTGTTCATTATACATGTCTTACTTTTTAGAGATGCGATGACCTATTATAAGCCTTGGATAGTCCGGATTCTTTAGGATTTAAATTAATCCCAGTCATCCTACACAAGAGGACATAATAGATGTCCCATAGGGCTTAATGACAGTCACACAGTTAGGAGGTAATCATGGCATGAACCACTTACCCCTAATTATGCTTATGTGACACCTTACCTTTTGGGCCTACGGCAAATGCCAGCCCATTGTTCTAAACTCATTCCCAGCTTTGCAGTTTCAATATACTGCCACCCTCATATCGCCTGTCTAGATGTACCATGTGTTTCTTATTATTAACTTTATTATTCAATGTATACTCCGTCTCTGCATTAGTGACATAATTCGCTCTTAAATAAATGTCTGTTCATAGTAATATATAAATATCTTTAAGTAAATAAATATATGTCCGCCATTACTATTATTAATTCTACTTTAGATTCTTGCATTGCAAAGATATAAATCCTGAAGGCATGCTTGTGAAATACTTGCTCGAGAATTTAGGTAGCTAGATTACATCAGCCACATAAATGTATCTTTTTGTAAAATATAACAGTATTGGAAATACTGCTACTGAGATATTAAATGTAACAAAATATTATTGGTTAAATGATTTCGTATTAAATATTTTAAATATAAAAATATCTATCTTTGTAAAGTATAACAGTATCAGAAATATCATTACTGAGATTTTAAACATAATAAAATATTATTAATTAGATGATTTAATATAAAATGTTTTAAATAAATAATTTCAAACTATATGTCTGCTGTTCTATCTTTATTTATTTGATACCCATTCAATATAATATTTCCTCGATTCTGTAAAATATAAATGTTTAATATTAATGTTGTTATTGGCTAACTTGAAATAAAATTTCTTGATTCTCTTGCATCTCCCTGACCACCATGCCTAAAGGAGTATTTACTAATGTAGCATCAGATGCATTGTTTCATAGATTGTATTGTGGAACCAATAAACTATGTTCAAACTTAGTACTACGGGGGCTTCACTACCTAGATGGTGCTGCAGTTCTGTGTGGTGGTCGAATTCTGCACTATGTTAACAAATCACATGTTTCTGACCATTGCAATAACAACATGTGACATATATTTGAAAATGTTCTAGAAAGTTTTACAGAGTATATAAACCCATGTGCAATGCTATGGTAGTCAATGCATTGTTAATTCTGTGTTTGTGCAGTGCTCATTTCTCTTGTGTCTCTAATAAATGGTGATTATACTTAGTTATTTTAGTTATTATTTTTCTTTTAATTAACTTTATTCTTTTTTTTTTCAGATTATAATTCTTAAATTATTAAGTAACCCTTAATTATGTCAAAGAAAAGGAAATGGAATAATAATTATGTGCAGTTTGGTTCCGATTTGCATCGGAACAGCTGAGAATCTGCATAAACTCATGTGCATAATTTGTGATGCTGTCTTTTCAAATGCAAATATGAAGCCATCTAAGCTTCTGAAATACTTCAACAATCAGCATGGTGGTACAGATGTTGCAGGCTATAATGTTAAATCATTGAAAGCTAAAAAGGCCCACTTTGATCTTAAGCAACCCTTCCAAAATTAGATTTTATATCTGCTGTCAAACCACTGCTGATGTATTCATACCAGATATTGTATAAAGTAGTCAAATCCAAGAAGGTGATAAAATTGCGTGCATTAGAAATGCAACAACCTTTCTGGGGAAAGAAGTCTCAGACAAGATTAAACTAGTGCTAGTATCAAATAATATTCAGAGCCAAATTAATGATTTGAGTTTGGACTTTTTAGGCCAAGTTATTACAGATATCAGGGCTAGACTTTAGACTTTGAAAATCTCTCTCTCCAGTTGAACGAAACAACTGATGCTACAAATTGCAGTCAGCTCATTGCATTAGTGAGGTAAGTTCATAATAATGTCATAATGGAAGATTTCCTGAACTGTAAAGATCTGAAAACAACTGCAAAAGGAAAAGATATTTTCTAATGTATAAAAGAAACATGACTTACTTATCCAAATTATTGATTCTGTATATACCAATGATACATCTAATATGCTAGGAAATGAATCAGGATTTTTTTGCAGTAATGAAACAAGAGATTCCACATTTATAAGGTACCCACTGTTTTCTTCATTGACATGCCCTAGAATAAAAAAATGCTTTCAAAGTTGAAATAGTTCTGGACACTTCTATGGAGACTATCAACTGCATTAGAGATCATGCTCTGAACTCCATTTCTTTAAGTTTCTTTGTGAAGATTTTGGAAGCGAGCATTCAGTTTTAGTTTTGCACATGGAAGACCACTGGAACTCATGTGGGAGAGCTTTACTGCACTTTTTTGAACTGTGAGAAGAAGTCACAGCTTTTCTGAAGAAACATGACTATGATCTGCCTGGTGAAATGGAATCACTAGAATTCAACCAAATGTCAACCTATTTGAGTGATATTTTTGTTCATGTAAATGACCTGAGGTATATATCCAAGGCAAAATGTAAACATTAAAATGCTAGAAAAAGTTAAATGTTTTCCAAGAAAAGTTACATCTTTGTTGTCAGTGAGTTAAATTAGAATCTTTCAAATTTTCCATCACTCAAAGACATGGTTCTTGATGATGAATCTCTTATTCCAAGTATGTGTGAAGAAATTGTGGATCATTTGGAAATACTATTAAAGTCAGTTGATGGATATTTTGGAGGAGAACTGGAAACTTCTGAAAAATATATTATAAATCCATACTCCTTCAATTTGAAAAATATGTCAGATGATGATGAACTGAAGAAAGATCTTTTTGAACTGTACACAAATCATGTTCTTGATATGAAGTTTGAAAGTAAATCTTTGAAACAATATTGGTGTTTGACAATGGACATGTTTCCAAAACTGTAAAAAAAGTACAAACTGTGCTCATTCCATTCACAACAATATACTTATGCGAGTTTGGATTTAGCGACTTTTTGTCAATAAAGACACAATCTAGAAATCGTTTGGGTGCACAGACAGACATGCAGATCACTATCAGCAACAAAGTGACACATTTTGAAAAACTTTTATTTAATAAACAGGAACAAAAGACTAATTAAGTTTAAATTGGCTTATGAATATTTGAATATTAATTATAATTTTTTTTAAAGAAATTTCATGCATGAATGAAAATGTAATTTTTTTTATAGGATTTATGTAACTTTTAATTTGTAATATTTTTTCTTTTCCATATGTTTTATTTTTGTTTATATTTTATTAAAATTGCTTATACAAATTTGTTTTCATCACTTTCATTTTTATTTTAAAATAAATTATTACTTTAAGGAGTGTGAGAACATATGAATATTTTTTATGGGTATGAGAATAAAAAAGGTTGGAAATCTTCCATTTGGTTTTATTGTTGAATCTGGAAAAGATATTTTTTTGAGACTCCATAAAAAGTTTATGTATGATCATAACTATTTCACTATTTCAAAAATTTCCTGAGTAAGCATTAAAAAAGGCATTGATTTGAGTGTCTATAAGATGATGAAATTGTGTCTAAAGTTACTGATGTTTTATTTACTAAACGTTTTTAGACAGTAAGGATTTTTCATCCTAACACATGTGCTGTACTGTTTTTATAATATCTCAATAATGTCTTGTTAAGTATTAAAAAACTCTTGAACTAAGACATGTAGTAAATTTAAAGTTTTGTGATAGTTAATATGCCGAAAGAAAATAATGGAAGTAAAGTGAACAGAGAAAAATCTTCATATTCTTAAAACTGAGATGCTTTAGATTGGTCTATATAACTGGAAAGTAGGTTTAAAGACAAGAACTCTTATCTTTTCTAAAATCTCTATTTTGTGCCTTAGTTTGAGAGTTTTCTCAATATTTAACAAGACATTGTTGAGGAGATATTATAAAAAAACAGTACAGCACGTGTTAGGATGAAAATCCTTCCTGTCTAAATAAATTGTATGCTATCTCTGCACTAGTAAATAAAATTAAATATTAACAACTTTTTGTACATTGTTTTTTTTATATCTGATGGAAAATATGTGAACTGATTATAATACCAGAAATGTAGTATGAGTACTCTTTTTAATAAGGACTAGTATTTATCTAAGGAAGCTATTTTTTGGATATTTTAACTGCAATCTCAATTATTGTTAATAAGATTTCCAAGGAAATTATTTGAAATATGATTTTAGATTTAACTTTTGATAAATGAAGAAAATAAGTGGAGCTACAATTCAAGATTATTCCTAATTTATTGAGGTAAAGTTTTATTTCACTCTACTGTTAAATATTTTGTTTAGAAGAAGAGTTCAGCACACCAGCTGTGGGATTTGTTTGTTTATGAAAGCAATGAAAATAATCAAGTGAATTTAATATTCTGTAATAAAATAAAATTAAAAAAAGTCTGGAAGATTATTGAGATGATCAAAGATATTTTTGACTTGACTGTAGCAATTATTTAATCATTAAATTAACTAATAATTGTCAAATGGAACTATTATTATCATATAGATATTTTGACAGCTTAACTATTATCAAAATATTATAAAGGAATTTCTTCCAGAATATAGATTCACCAGTGGCTTTATTAAGTCCTTCAATTCTGCCACTGGAGTGACGTGGTTAATAGTTTGTATTTACCATATTTTCATAGATTCCTGCATGATAAATTCCACTACTGATGTATTTGAATGATTCCTCTGAAGAAATAGGTTTTTTAGATTCATTGCAGATTAAACTCGCAATGGCTACAATGTGGTTAAAACATTCAGACTACTAACAGCTGCAAAGAATATTAGTTTTATATAAATATCATTTCAAATTTGATTTTTTTTTATTATAAGCAATACTTGCAATATATATTAAAATGTACAAAAAATTTTAAAAAAATCATGTCCATAAAATTGCAAAAATGAAAAAAATAAAATTACTTTTATTTAATTGGATTCAACTGATTTGTTTCTTGTAATAATTGATTTATAATTATTGTTGCCATTAGTTACAATAAGTTTTATAATGTTTGGTTTTAAACAGTATAAAAAAAAAGCTGTCATTTCAAATAGCAGAAAAATTTTAACAGCCAGTTTAGACTAAAAGTGGTATGAGATACCATTAATCAGAAAAGAGGGCAAATAATTAAACTAAGTGAGATAAATTCAAATTAGGTTTTGGAAAATAGATATGTAATTAGGAAAGAATTGAAGGGAACATCTGTTCAACTTAAAAAAATAATATGAAATTAGTGCTATATCTTATTTGTCATTATTGTGGATTTTAAGAATGAAAGCCCAAATTAATAAATCAAGATGTCCTAATAGTTACATAAACTAAAATCCACACATATATCACTAACTCAGGAGATAATATAATTTTCTGCTTCTTCTTTTTCTATGTATTGATTTCTACTTTAACATATCATACCCTTTACACCTTTCTTAAACATGTAAAAAATACAATTTATTCATATATATGTATTTTAAAATTATTAATGGAAACTTATTCAAAGAGATGACCATAATAACAAAAATTAAGACTTCGGGGATGTTTAGCTCTGGTCAGTAAATTCATGATTTTATAATCTGCAACTTTATACTTACACTTGAAATAAAATATTTCTCTAAGAAAAAAACACATGGATGTACACTTTTGACAAGTTGTGTGATAAATCCAAAAAGATTTTGGCTTTTTTAATAGAAAAGAATTCAACCAAAATAGATCAAGTATGTTTATATTGCTGCTCAGGGAATATAATCAAATGAACAGAAGCAGGGGCATAAGAAATGGCATTCAATTTTAAATTAATAGCACCAAATTTCTTAAATAAAGCTGTAGGTGATTTGTTTTTACTAGAGTACTGTCTAATGACCAAATGGATGATATTGATAAAAGAAAACCAAGCTATATTAGGTTGTAGAGAAAGAATATTATTTTTTCTAAAATAAATGCAGATATCAGAGGTTAACACCTTCAAGGATGTAGTCCTAAGTAACCTTGAATGTATTATTATAGTAAAAAGCAGGTTCAGTATGAAGATCAATGTCAATTTGAATGGAGAGTACAATTAGATGTTTCATAAACTTTTGATTATGTTCCTATTGACACTCTCATTGAACTATTACAATTATATAACATTCTTGTACCCATTCTCTATATTTTATCTAACCTGTTAATGAATAGAGAAATTTTTATCACTCTTAATGATAAAATAATGCTGGATTAAGCCTATAACTCTATTTTGAAAGATTCACATTTGAATGCTTTGTTTTTATTACTTATATAAATTTAATGCTTTTGGAAATAGAGAGAAAATTGCCTGGCATATATATATATTATAACGTTTTCCGCTTTGCTAGGCTTCTATACGCATTATAAATACGCGAGTTGATCAAGTTATGTCCAAAAGAAGAAAGTTGTATTTCTATTTCTAAAAAAAACATAGCTATATTTCCTGATCAACTCTGCCAATTAATTGTTGAGAATTATGCTATCGATGAAATCAGCTTTTAATTTATTTAATATGGGTGCCAGGACCTTTTATTCTAAAGAGTCTGCTGAAATAGTCAAATAACGTCTCACGAGTAAAAAAAGAAAAATACTTTTAAACTAATCGGTATTACCTCATACCGTAACGAGAATTATTTTTTAAGATTATTATTCCTGGGCTTGTTCAAACATATTGGCAAAGGTAAATTACGTTTTAAATCTTATTAAACTAATAATAAATTTAATAATAAAAAAATAACTATTATTAATAACGTACAAATGAAAATTGGTATTAGAAATATTTTTATTCTAATAGATTAAAAATGTGTGAAGTAAATTATTTATCAAATAAATTGCAGAGAACACACTCAATTCAGACGTGAAATATTAATAAAATAAAGCAATTAACATAAGTAATTAAAAGTTCTTGGGTACACAAGAGTCTCTTGATTAATTAAATGAAAGTCTATATCGGGATCCTGTTATAAGCTTATTGTTAGGAGTAGTTTGTAAAATGGTTAAATTTGTCACAATCAGGATAATGAAGCATAACTTACCGGTAAGTTTAGTGAATTCATGATGGTTGTAGATAACTATGCATAGTTTTGTGGGTAGAATGAGCTCGGCCTTTTGGTTATTATTTGATATTGTGGTCCATTCTCCTAGTCGGTCACGAAGGCTTTTCTGGTGTACATCTTCAGGCACAATGTCCACAGAAGCTCCGGTTCACTCCGACATGCCGAATTATTTCAGTGTAGAGCGATCCTGGATGTATTATTGTTATCCAGGACCGATGTAGAGCGATCCTGGATGTATTATTGTTATCCAGGACCGACTACAGAAACAAACAAAACAAGACGGTCTTCAAACTGACCTCTGCCTTTTATATTAGATGCCCAGTTTTCAGACTTTTGCGCATGCTATTATCATGGTGTTTTTTGGTTCATAGTCTTGTAGATTCTTTATAAAATTTACGTTATAAAGTTCTATTTTCTTATCAAGTTTTTTGGCCATCTTTAATTAGCCAAAACATTTTTTTTTAGCTTATCTTTTTACTTGCTTTTGATGTGAACTCAATTGATTTCCGAAGCAGCTGATATTGGCGGATTTAATTGACACAAGTAGATATCATACAGGAAGTTAACTGGATTTTTTTTTATTAAACCTTGCCTCTTATAAAACTGTAAGTTTCTATAAATTTCTTTAAGGAGCATATGCTAAATAACATGAAACTATTGAAGCAGTAAAATCTGTGATACATATTTTGCTTCACTGTCTGGTGATATTAGACACCTTCAACCAAATGTTCAAATCAATTTATAGATTTTTTAATTACTAGGGAGTGCAAGTACCCATATACACATGAGTCTCCTCCCTCTTTTGTTAGTTAAGCATTATTTTGATTAAAGAATATTCATTTTTATTTGGAAATATTTAAATTTCCACCACCGTAAATAGTCATCTATGTGTGTATATATATCACAGATAGCTAAAAATATTGTTAAATCATATTTCATTTTATTAAATATTTTATATATTTTTTATTTATAATTCATGTATTTTATTAAGCTGACATAATACCAGAGAAAGTTCTAGAGAGTAATTAACATAACTTAGATTTATAAATAAAAGAACGTACCATGTTCAATTTAAAAATGTCGTTAGTAAAGTAGATTTATTTTTAGAAATCCTACATTAATGGAAAATATATCACGTGAATCTATTTCCAAACTCAAAATAGATTAAAACAATAATCTGTAGAATTTACCTCGTTGTCATCTTTAAAATAAAAATGTTAACAAAGGATAAGTGCAGTCAGGCCAGTTAATGCACATCTGGGCCTTGCCAGGAGCCAGGTAATAGAAGTTTCTAGAAGGTTTTGGTGGCATATAAATACAGGCCAAAATTCTATACTAGGCACTCTTTGCTTTTATTTCAGAAGGTGCTGCAGAATGAATCTACATCACTCAAAATTTTAACTATGACTTGTGAGCAGAGGGAAGAAATTTGCTTTCTCAATCTTTTCAAGATCGTCTCTATACTGCTATGCTGCTATGCCATCACCACTTAAAGACTGCTATTATGAAATGCTAATTTAATTCTCAAAAGATGCCAACCATTATTTCTCCAAAATCGCATTGCTGACTGTGTTTTCCCATAATTATTCCATATGTGTATCAACCCATATGGCCATCAAGTCATCAAGTAACAGAAGGTAATCCTATCTCTGCCAAAACCTCCATCTATGTAATTTTTATTTGTTTAAAGTAAAATGTAACTCTCTGTCTATTTAATAATTGGTGATATAGTGCCAATTATCATAAATCTAATGAATTAATGACTTTCTCTTTTCCTCTTCAAAATATAATGAGCGAAGCTATCAATTTATTCTCTAAATATATTTGCTGTGTTTCACTCTTTCTATCTTATTATTTTAAATGCAGCAAACTTTTAACTTTATTTTATGTTTGATTATATTTGATTTAATATGCTAATAATTCAATCTAGTGAACTGATCTTATTTTAATTGTTTATCCCATCATTATGGGATTTTAAATACTTAAATGTAAGTTTTCTTACCAAACTTAAAGTTCACTTGATGGAATAATATTACTAATGGCAGATTATACGCTGTCGTTTGAAATATCAATGTATTATTATATTAACGCTCCTGATTTAGTGAATTTTAATATTATATAAAGTATGGCTTCATGATCTTTTTTAATAATCAATCATTTGCATCCCATGCCATCCAGAATGATAATTTTGTTATGTAATTTTCTACTCATTAAGTGTATTAATAGTTGTTTAATGAGGGAACTACATATTCCCTCCTTTCTAGTTCTGACTTTCTAACTAATATTTAAGATCAATTTTGTACCTTTAAGGATGGGTTAATTTTTGTCATGTCATTAAGCTAGATTTTATTAATTTATGAGAGCCTTAGTTAACATATAAGTGTCATTATGGACCTGATTCCTATTAGCATTGCTTACCTTTGATAATGTTATAAAATTTGTATATTTTACTTTGTCAAATTAATACCCAGAAGTCCTGGATCATTTCTTATGGAATATCCCAAAATGGAGTTTGGAAGCAGCAACTCCAGGATACTGTCAGGTTGTAGTTAGGCTCTGCATGGGATAACATCAAGAAATCTGAACCATGATATCCCTACCAACCATTTCTTCAGATATCATCTTGTCACAAGTGTAGGCAAGTTTCTCATGTTCATAAATTTGACAAAGCTTTTTATCTTAAGTTGGACTTAATCTTTCTGGTGTTATCATATAGGTCAGCAATGCCATTCTTAATTAATATTTTATATTGCCCATTTATTAATCTATAAGTCATAATGCTGTGATTGTGTAAACCATCCTCTTCTGTCTTTTTATATGTTTTATAAGTTAGAAAGGTTATGTTAAAGCTTATTTAAGCTGTCCGACCTCTCATTAAACGATCTTTAGGTACATTAACCAATAACTTTCAGTAAGTTCTGTCTAAGCAGAATGATTTGATAAATACACAAATAACCATTTTTCTTTTTAAATGATTGATGAAGTATAATTAATGACTGAATAAACTGTGTAATCTAAATAAATATGTTTTAATGTATGGTTAGAATAAACTGTAATATCATTAATGTCATTTATTTTTCTACTGAGTAAATCATAGCATTCAAACTATAAAATCATTGTAAATTTGATATCTCCCTCCATTAGCATATTAGCCACATCATCTTGATTAGTTATTGACTTTTATTCATCTATGTAACTTGTATTTGTGTATTCTTTAATCATTAACCTAACGTCTAATATGTAATTTATTAGAACATGCAAATCACTACCAATAATTATGTGAAACCCAGATGCTATTAATTATGACCCATAAATAGACTCACCCTTGTATCTATTAAACTATTTAATCATTATTTGTTTACTCAATTTCTAAAAAAATTATTATAAATAAATTAGTAACATTTCATAACCATTTATCTGTTTGTTCTCATGTTTTTATGTATCATCATCATCATCAACAACCATTATCAATACACTGCAGGATGAAGGTCTCTCCATGTTTAATCCATCTTCTCCGATCTCTAGCTTCTCTTCTCCACATCACCCCTGCACACTTTCTTATTTCATCCATCCATCTCACATGTGGTCTCTTTCTGGGTCTTTTAAATCTCTTGGAATCCAGTTTAAGAATTCAATTGTCCATCTATTATCATCTCTTCTAGCAATATGTCCAGCCTAACTCCACTGCAATCTTTTAATTTTTTCAATGTTTGTTCTCTTACCCATACATTGCATTTTCAATCTCTAGTTACTGCCAACATGCATCTCTCCATACTTCTTTGAGTGTTTTGGCGTCTTTGTATTGCTCTTCTATTAAGTGTCCAAGTTTCAGATCCATATGTAAGAATTGGTAAACACATTTGTTAAAAACTTTTCTTTTCAAACACATAGGCATATTTCCTTTTAGTATCAAGTTATTTCTACCATAAGCACTCCAACCTAGTTTAATTCTATGATTAATTTTATCCATTATGTTTCCATCTGTATTAATAATCTGACCAAGGTATTTGTAACTGTTAACTTCTTCTAATTCATCATAATAAATCTTTATTTTCATATTTTGAGCAAATCGATTAAACATTACTTTAGTCTTTTTAACATTTATCTTTAGTCCTACTTTCCTATTTTCATCTGATAACTCCTGCAACATTTCCTGCAGCTCTGAAGCATTATTTGCAAAAACAACTATATCATCTGCAAAATCTAAATGACTTAAATAATCTCCATTTACTTTCACTCCTTTAGTTTTCCATTTTAATCCACAAAATACTTCTTGCAGCACTGCTGTAAAAAGTTTTGGAGATATGGAGTCACCTTGTCTTACACCTTTCTCAATGTTGACTTTCCCAGTATCATTATGTAATCTAATTGTTGCTGTTGCATTTTTATAAATATTCTTTAAAATATGACAATATCCTGGATCTATACCTTGATGTTCCAATACTTTAATCACTGAAGAAATGTTTATAGAATCAAATGCCTTTTTATAATCTACAAATCCAAAACATAATGGCAACTCATATTCATTTGTCCTTTCTATAACTTCTCTCAATACCTGGATATGATCTACTGTACTAAAACCATTTTTAAATCGAGCTTGTTCCCTTGGTTGGTGGAAATCCAATGTTCTTTGTAGATGAGTTGTAATTATCTTGGTAAAAATTTTGTATAAAACTGATAAAAGGCTGATAGGTCTGTAATTTCTAATATCTTCTTTATCACCTTTTTTAAATATTAGTATTATTACTGCATTCTTCCAATCTTCTGGTACATCTTTATCATTTAGACATTTGGTATATAACTTTGCTAAAAAAAATTCTATTTCTTCACCTGCTTCTTTTAATATATCAATTATAATTCCATCATTACCTGGAGCCTTCCCTTTCTTCATAAATTTAATTGCCTGTCTCACCTCCTCATTCAAAATTCTGGGCAATTCAAAAGATATAATAGGTATAGGAGGTACTTGTTCTTTATTACTATATAATTCTTGATAGAAGTCTTCTACACATTTCATGATGTCATCTCTCTTTTTAGTAATAATTTAATATTGTTTTTCTTATTGCAAATATAAATTTCCTACCAATACCAAAATGTTGTTTTACACTCTTGAGACTTTTATTTTCTTCTACAGCTTTCCTTGCTAGTTCACAGTTATACTGTCTTATATCATTTTCAACTCTTTTCCATACCATTTTTACAAAATTCGAGATATTCAATCCTTTTTAATGCATCATTTTTGCATATCTTCATATTTCTTTTTTCTTCATAAATTCTCTAGTCCCAATAGAAATTTTATTGGTTAATTGCTGCTTTTTTCTACCAGCTATCTTTGTTGCAGTTTTTAAAAGTGTATCAGTTATTTTCATATTAATTTCATTCAAATCTGAATCATGTTCAAAATCTACTAATACTTGAAACCAGTTTGTAAGTTCTAATTTAAATTCATCAGAATGTTTCTGAAGATTAGGAATATCAACTGTAAATATTGCTTTTCTTAATAATTTTTGTCTCTCTAGTTTTGCATTAACACGTATCTTACATCTTACTAATCGATGATCACTTCCTGTGTTAAATTTATTAAGAACATTACAATCTTGAAATATGTATTTTTTGTTAGTCAAAATATAATCCAATTCTGCTGTATCTTCATTGGGATGCTTCCATGTCCATTTCCATTTAACATTTTTCTCTAAAAAAGAATTCATAATATAAAGTTTTTTTTTCTAGCAAACTCCACTAGTCTATGCCTTCTCTCATTTCTATTACCATAACCAAAATTACCTACAGCACTTTCATCTTTCATTTGTTTACCAATTCTAGCATTAAAGTCTCCCATAACAATTTTAAAATGTTGTTTACTCTGATTGAAAGCCTTTTGTACATCCATATAAAAATCTTCTACTACTTCATCACTATGAACACTTGTTGGGGCATAAACCTGAATTATCTGCATTTGGTATCTGCTATTAAGTTGTATAACTAATCTTGCCACTCTGTCTGATACACCATTAATCTCCACAATGTTGTTCTTCCACTTTTTATTTATAATGAATCCTACACCATTGGTATTTCCAATATTTGTGCTTTTATAATAGAGTGCATGTCCACTCTGTAAATCAATTGTCTCTTCACCTTTTTTTCTAACTTCACAAAGTCCAATAATGTATCATTTAATATAAGGCAGTTCTTCTTCTAATTCTTTCAATCTTTCTTCACTTGAAAGTGATCTGCAGTTGTAAGTACCTAAATAAAAAGTTGTCATCAAATGGCAGCCTGGGTCCACAATCAGGGGATTCTTAGCACCCTCCACCTTCAGCCACCAATCACTGCCTTGGTTGGTGACTTTACAGCCCCCTAGGAATAAGGGCCATGATTTATTTTTGTCTGTCATAAGTGTATACACCTATTGGGAAAATATCATTTACACAAACATTCATTCTGCCTTATCAGGCAATTGAGAAGAAAGACTATGGTGTTTTTTGATCTTAAACTCAAAGGTAAAAAGCCAATAAACTCACCACACTGGCTAATGCATGTTGGTTAGCAGCCCATCCATGTTTGTATAACTATATAAATAATCACATAGTAATAATAGCTGCAATGATAAGAATGTATGGAGTGGACATTAGGAAATTTGCCCTGCTCGGTTCCTTTAAGGCTTCCAAGAGGAATCAAAGGATCTCCTTTCAGTTAATAGCAAACTCCTTTCTGCAGCCTTTTATGTGTACACATCATTAATTAGATTGTGTTATATATTATCTAGATTCCATTGATCTTAAGCTAGTCTTTTTCATTTATTAATGATTGTTAGTGAAATAGTAATATAATTAGAAATTAGCACATCCTGTTAGAGATTCAAAGTCATGTAGCACCAATATTTCCCTCTATATCTCTTGTTCTTTGCTGTGACTCGGGGCTGGAATCAATAAATTTCATCTGTTATCATTAGAAATGTTGTTCATAGTGTTATAGTTTTGGAGAAACATAAACAGGGCAGAATCCATGATTGCTCTTGATCTGTGTATCTTGGGCATGAGTGGATTTAAGGTACTTTTGCCTAGATTCTGAATCTTGTTAGAAATTCTGAATGGTACACTATATATGTATATATAAAAATAAAACAGTTTTTAAATATCTTATTATAGAGTAAATGTTTTTCCAATCTTCTCATTTAAAAACACTGAAGAAAAAGTAATATTCCATTAAGTTTTTCAATTAAAAAAGAGTGAAAGTTTAAATAATGTTTCATCTAAGAATAATTAAATACCCATTTACTTATTAAAACTGGATGATTAAATAGCGTTTCTGTGGACCCATGCTTTAAAGAAAAATTGTAATTAAAATCTCTCAGAAAAGTTTAAAGATTTATTTCAATTCAAAATCAAATCCAGATTATGGATTGTATCATAAAAGACTTGCAAATTTTAAATCAAGAGATAGATTCATTGATGACTCTGTTAAGCTCTTCAATTCTGCCACTGTCATTGTAGTTTTGATAGACATTGATTATATGGTTTCATAATTTGTGTTGGTTCCCAATTCTATAAATCAGTGGCTATTAAATTACATTAGTGAACAGATGTGCTCAATGATCATGGATTGTTCTGAATCTGTTGATGAAATTGCTGTTGCATCTAAAAAATCAAATCTAGCTAGCTTTGTTGTTAAAAATATGCCATAATCAAAAAGATAATTTAAACAATGCATCACTCTTTTTATCTGCACTTAGTCTGCTATGAATCAATGGCAACATATGTAACAAATGTTAAGTCTTAAGTCAATTGAAAAACAATCTATGTAAAAAAGGCAACTTTTTATTATATTATATTGCAGCCAGTAGACTGAAATAAGTAATATTTTATATAAAGTAACAGAAGAAGAGGGAATTAAACACTTTTAATGTATTCTAATCACAATATGTTACCAGAACAGAAGCTACAATGCAATAACCATTGGATTTATTAATCATCATGCAATCTAAATGAACTTGATTACAGAAACAAATTAATAGCATAGTGGAATAATATATTTGAGCTCACTGATCTCTCATGCTGTCACTGAATACATTGAGTTTATCTCAAAACAATATTCACTTTGTTCTTTTATAGCCATAACTATATATTTTATGTGTAAGTCTGTATATCAACAGTCGAATGTCAGGATTTTAGAACAAGATTTTCATGAATGTGGATCATATTGATGAAACCAAGATTAAAGATCATAAATGTTTGTTATATTACATATAATAAATAGCAGAGATAATCTAAATGTCTTCATGATGGTTCATATTAAATGCATTAAAAATTGAAATACTGCATCTTAGAGTAATTTATTAATAATTAAATGGTCTACTAGGTTAGTTATGAGATAATGAACTGAAAAAATGATAAAGTTGCCTGTGATCCAAAAAATTTTTAGGCTAGGCTTGAATCGCAGGTCATGGTCATTATTGGTAACCAGAATGTCAAACATTGTGAATAATTTTTTAACATAGAAATTTGGCCCTTTAAAGTATATATATATATATATAAATATCAATCTGTGCAAGAAATATTACACTTTGAATCAAAAAGGAAAAATAATAATTTAATAGTGTTATTTAAAGAATTGATGAGTTTTATTACCTCAATTATAGTGTAATTAATGATTTTCTATATACACACAAATATCTGTAGAAGAGAAAACACGTATGATAGCACCCGAGAACATATGTGGGTATACACTACACCTCAACAGTTCTAGTTAAAAACTAATTTATTTAACTTATTTTAGAATTTTAAGCAAAGCAACTGACTTTCTCTGCAAAGATATATTTAATTATGGATAGTGTTTTAATCCTTTGCAGTCAATCAAGAAAACTGTTAATTTACTACACAGTTAATTTAAAATAACTCAGTCTGTCACAACTGAACATGCTGGTTTGTTTAAAAAAAAAAAACTTTTTAAAAGAAGCAAACTTAAAATTAAAGTTTTATCTATAAAACAACTTATTTTAAAAGTAAGGTTTTTATGATTTATTTCAGCAATTATTTTTCCTAATCTATTATAATAATTTTTTACTCAAAATGTAGGCAAATTACATTTTAGCTAATTTAACCCTGTATATATGTTTCATGTTTGATATATATATATATATAATTATAATTGAAATAATATTTTTAAACGGTTTATAAACAATTCAAACAATCTTTAAATCCGCAGAAGTACTTTCGGTTACTTTCAAACCTGCCTCAACTGCTATTAAATTCAAAAACTAAAAGCGGAAGCAAACGTCATCAATTCAAATTCCACGAATCTCGTATTTTAATGTTAGAAGCTTGTCGATTTATCAAATGTGTTTTATTCTTGTTTATAAAAATTGCCTCTTTAATTTTTCTTTTACTATGGTTTCTCTCTTCATGAAGAATTTTCACATTTTCAAAATTAAATTTAAATTTATGTTTACATGTTTTTTCATGATCAAAGAAAACTGAAGAAGATATTAAATCACCATTATTTTTATTTTTTACACGCTTATATAACAATTCGTGTTCCTTCAATCTTTTCTCAATGTTGCACCTAGATTCACCTATATATGATAGCATACAATCACAAAAAATTTGATATATGACATTACTTATCAAGTCATACCTATCAAGCAAAAAAGTAATGTCATATATCAAATTTTTTGTGATTGTATGCTATCATATATAGGTGAATCTAGGTGCAACATTGAGAAAAGATTGAAGGAACACGAATTGTTATATAAGCGTGTAAAAAATAAAAATAATGGTGATTTAATATCTTCTTCAGTTTTCTTTGATCATGAAAAAACATGTAAACATAAATTTAAATTTAATTTTGAAAATGTGAAAATTCTTCATGAAGAGAGAACCATAGTAAAAGAAAAATTAAAGAGGCAATTTTTATAAACAGGAATAAAACACATTTGATAAATCGACAAGCTTCTAACATTAAAATACGAGATTCATGGAATTTGAATTGATGACGTTTGCTTCCGCTTTTAGTTTTTGAATTTAATAGCAGTTGAGGCAGGTTTGAAAGTAACCGAAAGTACTTCTGCGGATTTAAAGATTGTTTGAATTGTTTATAAACCGTTTAAAAATATTATTTCAATTATAATTACAATATTATTTTTAATTAACGGATATTTTTATTTATTTTATATATATATATATATATATATATATATATATATATATATAAAAATATCCGTTATATTAAAAATGGTTTGACTATTTAATAAAATAATCACAAATAATATATTGAAGTTTTAAACAATACTAATGATTACAATATGGAAAAAAACAAATCACATAAATATGTAGTATTTTACAGTCTGTGTTCAAATCCCCTCCATTATTACATCTAGATTCCAGGTATATAAAGTATACTTGTTTTTAAAATATTACAAAATAATTATTTCTAGGCTACATAATGTTAATAACTATTTTAACATGAAGTCAATATATGTAATTGGTATGACTACAATAAATCCATTTAAAAATTTAAAAAATGTTTTAATTGACAGTTAACATTGGTCTTGGAAATGAGAACCAGCTCCATGTCCTGCATGGACATGCTCTCTAATTTATATTTTATTTAAATTAAAAATTATTGTATGGTAAAGATTGTAATTTTCAGAAATTTTGCATTGAAATAGAAATTGCATTTCAGAAATTAAAGAGTAAAAATAATGATGATCATAAACAAATTAGGGAAAAATTTTTGAATATGATATTTATAAGGATTGACAATGATTATATTTTGAAATGAGTCAAAGTGCAGACTAGATAATAATATGTATGCAAGGAAAGACAATTTAAAAGAAAGTAGTCAAAGATCATTACTTTGTTTCTTTAGAAGCAGATTGTATTTATGTTCACAATGTTTCCCTTATTAAAAAAAATATTGGTAAGCATATCAGAATTTTAATTAGAAAATTCAAATATTAATGTTCTAAGTATTAATGAGTCTAATCTCTCATAATGTGAAGATCGTTATTATATTGTGGCTCTATAAGCTTTTTAATTAATTCATCACTATCAAATTACATTTTTTAATGATATTTTTTATTTTTTGTATCTAATTGAAATTTTTTATAATCTGTTGTTCTTTTTGATATTGCTTCAACCTATTTCCATAAATCTCTGCACACATAATTTTTTTAAAATTTTTATGATAACAGTAGTAATGATAGTTTTACCATAAATTCCTCAATTTCTTTTTCAAATTTATTATTTTTAATTTTCTTATTTTCAAATTTCTTGGTTTAAATTATAATCTTCATTTTTTTTTAAAATCAAAATTTACAATTTTTGCTCAATTACATTAATAGCAAAATTTAAAATATAAAATTCTAAGTCTGAAGAATAAATTCCAAGCTATTTTATTTTCTACTTATTTTATTCCTATTATTTGTATTCATTATGAGCATTTATAAGGAAATGTTGCCATTCTAACAGCAAGGGAAAAGCATATTATTATCAACAACAAAAAAAGATTGAGTTTTGCAATGACTATACAAGATAGAACATGAGTTATAAATACATCAACATATATCACATTCTGGTACATTTAATTGATACTTTCTGATGATATCTTTTAACTTCTGACATAAACTTTTATTTTGAAAGATTTATCACTAACTCCCTCTTTATATTTTTTCCTTAGCTGGATTCTTTTAATGAGAGACCCTAATATTATCTTTTTTATAGAGTATCTTTAAAATAATTTTTATAATTTGACTGGTGTATGCTTTATGTTCATCATAAAATAGTTTAGGAAGTCTGATATTGATCATTTGCTTTATATTCCAAATATATTGAAGATATGGCTTTACTAAAAAATGTATCTATTTTTAGCATATTTTCAGAATCTTTATTTGCATAAAATTTAATTATAAGCCTGGCGATCACAGGTATAATGATTATTATGATAACTTTTTTTTAAAGAAGTAGAAAACAATTGTAAGGAAGTTGTATTAATTTAACTTTTTTTAAAACTTGGTATTAGATTGAATAAATTAACATTAAAGTCCAGTATTTCATTTCTATTTTGATTCTCTTCAATGTTATTTGGCATTCTAAATCTGTTAAACCTTAGTATAGCGATAGCTAATTTTATTTCCAAGCCTATTGTCTAAACTGGCTACTTTTAATTCACATATTTTTTTTAATCCAACTTATCAGTTATTGTTGCAAAAAATAATGTTAACAGATTTAATCTACGGAAAAAATAAAAATTCAAAATATCATTATAATCAACATCTTTTTCTCTGTTTAAATATTTTAATATTTTTCTATAATGTGTTTTTTCTTATAAATTTTATTAAAACTAATGATATTTTAATTTATACAGTGCTTAAAAAATTAATATAAATAATTTAATTCTTTTTCACAATTAAATAAAGTGTGGATTATTGGAAGTGAATTCTGTGTTTTAGTAAAGTAGTGTATTTTAAGCTAATTGATTTCTTGATTGCTTCATTCCTGAAAAAAATAAAATAAAATCCCATTTTGATCAATTGAATGAAATAATCAGGCTCAGCCTGCCATGAGAACTCAAATATCATAATCTATTAAATAACTTATCATTTCCTTTTAGTGGAATTTTATATAGATTATAAATTTGAATAATCGTCCATGATAAAAAAATCCACTTTTAAATTCTGCTTTATTCTTGGTAGTAAATAATCATTTATTGTTTCTTTTTTTAAAAAATAGAATATTTTCTGAAGCATTAATAGAAGATTGATAATATGGCGGCTGTATTTTAAATCTAAATTCAGTTTTTATTGAATATTGTTTCCACATCTAAATTATTTAACTGAAGAGTAATTTATTTCCTAACTTTCTTTTGAGTGACTCTTTTATTTATTATCCCTTATGAATGCTCTATCTTTTATAATTATTATTGTAATCACTGTGTTTTTTTAAATTGTTTTTTTAATTACCTGCAATAACTTGATATAAATAATAACTGAAACAGTGATCAATATAGTATATACAATTTTTTTTTTGCTTAGCTGCATTAACATGGTGATTACAATCAATAATGTTATGTTTTCACTTTAAATCATCTTGATATTAAAAAACATTATTATAAATGTAAAAAGTAAAATTGCATTGTGTTAAAAAGATTTCAAATTGGAAAAAAGTACATATAGTAATCAGTGATAAGTTTATGTTTTAAATACAAAAAAAAATGTTTTGGTTATTAAAAAACATTTGTACAAAAGATAAAATGTTTTCAAAAAGAGTGAATTGTGTAAAACATTAAAATTACTATTGTAACACAATAAACAACTGAAAGAATAGTATATATATATAAATGAATACACCAAACTTCTTCCTTTTAAAACTTATTTTTTATATGACTATTATAAAAATAAAATAACACACCAATCTTTCGACTATTTTATAATAGTCTTTTTCAAGCAACACTCAACACCTTTTTTATTGCAAATAATAGAAAAGGTGAGTATTCCTTGAAAAAGAATATATTATAAAATAGTCGAAATGTTAGTGTAATATTTTATTTTTATAACAGTCATATAAAAACAAATTTGAAAAAGAAGTTTGGTGTATTTATTTATATATATGGAAAATTAGGAAATATTTTTGAAAAGAAAAACTGTGTAGATGTTTGTTTTTTTTTTTTTTTTTTAAAAAAAAAAGAATATCATGGCAAATGCTGAGTCTATAACCATGAAACATACCAGTTGAAGGATTAAAAACATATTTATGTTTTGACTATTAGCTTATGTTCTGACTTTCTTGGTAAATATTAATGTTGCTCTTTATTTATATATTTTGTAAGTTTATAATTATGAACTATTTAGAATATTGGGAAATATAATTTTGATTGAGAAATATAAAGTTTTTGTGATTCTTTTTATATTTTAAAGCTTAGAAAATGAAATTATGCAATTTGTGAATTTTATTGTAAAACTTTTATTGCTTATTTTTAAGTAACATAATGCTTTCACAAATCTTGATTAGATATAAATCTTTTACATTTTTTAGCACTTGATTTGGGGAGACTCAGCAGCCATAAGTTAAAAAGTATTCAAGTTTTATCAGAGAAGAAAAATACATGCTAATTGTTAATCAATTTTTAAAATATTGCTTTCTAATTCAAAGTCTAAAGTCACCACTAACTTATTATATAAATTTGTCTAAGCAATTAATAATAATTTATGGTATTTTAGAATGAGTGTAATTTGAGAGAACTGGAGATTCTGATAGAAAGAGTTGGACTTTTTATTTTCAGATTCTAAGATCAGCTTATATATAATTTCAAGCTTTTTAATATTCTTGATATATATATATATTAGATGTAATTAGAGAAGCAGCACTACTATTTGAATAGAGTTACTATTATTTTAACATATTGTGTATGCATAAGAAATGGTGATCATGTGACATTTTAATGATTTAATATTAATCTTGGGTTCAGATCAATTTGGCTATATAAATGAATAAAATTGGATTAAAAACATTATTGTGTTTAATTTTGGGCTCATAGCTTTAGTTAATTAAAATGGGTGAAAGATGGTTGCATCGGATCTTAAGATGCAGGTGCAGTGCTCACACGTCCACAGTTCATTGATAAAAACCACAGGATATAAACTAATCTGAAAATATTAGTGGGTATGCATATAGATAGGAATTTTGATGTACTAACCTTCTAGCATCCATTGATAACTATGGCTTGCACTGGATGGCACTATTGTTTGGGGAGAGTTGCTATTGTTTTACGAATTATAAAAGGAGGTATAAGAATAAATCATTCTAATTATTTATTGTGAATTATTTATTAACTGATTGATTTTTTTATATAACAAAGCAAAGAAATTAATTCTTAGTTTTTAAACTTTGAAAACCTTTTAAATGATAAATATGTAATAAAAACAATCACTAAATGAAAATATATAATGTTAAATAGATTATCTAAACAGTAATGATTAACATATTAAATGAGCTCCCTTTAGTCATGCAACAATAAAGTAGTAAGAAAGTGGCAGTCATTTTAAAACTGCTGTTTTTTAAATATTAAGAAGATTGTCATGAACAACTGCAGAAGAAATTGTGAAATAAAGCATTCTAACTATTTATAGTGAATTATTAATTTCTTTGCTTTGTTATATAAAAAATCAATCTGTTATTAAATAATTCACAATAAATAATTTGATTTTTTTCTTATACTTTCTTCTGTAGTTGTTCAGGACAATCCTCTTAATACATAAAAAAAAAATTTTAATTAGCTGTGACCTTCGTATTGCCATATTGACAGATAACTAGAGGAAACATGTCTCATTTACTATAATAGCATTATTGTTTAGGTAAACTACTTAACATTATGTATTTTCTCTTAGCGATTGTTTTCATTACATGTTATTCTTGTGAATGTTTATAACAAAGTTTAAAAAATAAAATTAAATATTTGCTTTCTTTTTAATAATTCCAAATTAATAATTAGTTTGATTTACTCTCATACTTTCATCTGTATGCATTCAGGATAATCTTCCTAATATATAAAGATAACCAATTAGAAAGTAGCCACCTCTTTCTTATTGTTAGATACCTAGAGGGAATGTCTCATTTACTATAATAGCATTCCTATTTAAACAATCTATTTAGAATTATATATAAATATGTGTGTATATGCCTATGTGTGGGAGTGTTAATAAAATGTTATACTCTTACAGGACAATACAGTAGCCAATTATAATAATCTTTAATTGAGGATTAATACCATATTTGTTTTTAGTGATAAT